>JAVQJG010069440.1:0-15166 GCA_036024015.1 Craterocephalus amniculus | reverse complement strand
AGAGGACGGGAAACATTGTGACTGAAAGCATTATTTTAAAAGTAGCTCTTTGTTCTCTGAAAGAGCAACAACACACGCAGCTTTGCTGGAAGATCCATTTTTTCCGAGTTTGTGCAACTGGAAAGCTGTTTACCTCGGAATGACGTCACCGACCGACTTCCGCTCGGAATTCCGAGACAACTGGAACGCACCATAACTCACAGATATTATGTCACACACACCTGCAGGCTGCGCAGAGTGGACAGCAACACTTCTGCTTGTGCACGGCTGAGAGTGGAGTGCCCTTTTGTCTGCCAGCAGAGTTAAGGACATTTCAAGAGAAACGAAGAAGGAGAGATGAAATTAAGAGGAATGAGTAAGAATGAGAGCAGCAGGATGGCAAAACCAAGAGAACGAGGCCGGGTTCCAACACAATCATCAAACATCGGTGTGTGACACAACAATAAAATTCATCAAAACTCAACAGAAACATGCAACGTTTAGGTCATCAGGATTCAGCTGAACTACAAATTAACTAGAGGATAAGTTATACTGAAAAGACACCACAGAGGAAAGGATACATCTTCTCCAAAGATGAGCTGCCTGCACGTCTCCAGTGGCAGATGGTAATCTTTGTGAAGAACTGTGACAGGCAGAATAGAAAAGAGTGGTTTAAATTGATTTAACTGAGAAAAGGTGAAGGCGAGGGAAAGTTTTGTTGTTTCACTGCCAAACCAGGTTCCATCTACTTCATCTGACTGTAGCTGTGAGCTCCTGTCTAGACTGTTGACCTCCACTGTTCAGACTGCAGCTGGAAAGTGTTGCTATTTTGCTTCCACCTAGTGGCCACTACCGTTACTACAATAAAATATTACAGGTCGAGTTGCTGTTTTACGTGATGTGGTTAGAAAAGCCCAAGAAAATGTGGATCACGGGACATTCTCACCTCCGTTAAAGAGCTCCATGACAGCTTTGGCATTCAGCCTGTCATCCTGTTGGCAAGACAGAAGAAGTGAATTTAGTAAAAAGCCCAGGATACACTTTAGATTTTATGCTGTATCATAAAATAGAGGAAAGCAATCATTCGTACTGGGCCAGCTTTCTCATCAAAGGTCTGCTTTACTTTGATCTGATCCTCAGGGGAAACAGGAGTGGCCATAACCTGAGAGATGCAAACGTTGCAAAACAAAATAAACTTTACTTGTTATTTCACATCATGTTTTTGGTAAATGATCATTAACTTACTGTGAGGAAGCCAGAGGAGCAGCTAAAGTCCTGAGCTCTGGAAAACAAAGAGCACAGCAGGATGAAAGAATAATTCTGTTGTTTTTAAATCCTTTTGTAAGGGTCATTTAGTTGTATTTGTAAGTTATGGAAGTGCTCACATAATCTGAGATAAGTAAAAATGGAGATATACAGTGAAAGCTCCAGTAATGGATAACATTCACAAATTATTCATATCTACTTTGCATTAAATGCACTTTCAACTTATTATCTTGCATTTTAAATGGCAAAGATATTCTCTTTGTTAAACTCCTTGAATGACCAAGTTGCAATCTGAATCTACATGTTAGTATAACTGAATAAAACAGGAGTTTTTTTGTTTTCTGTTGTGTTTTTATTATGTTTTGTTTAGTCTGGACAGAATCCATCGTAATAGTTTTGGTGCAGGACAAGTTACAACGTGACCTCATGTAGATCCAAGCTAAGCTGCACAATTTCAGCCTGCAGACTTAATCACATAACCTGAACTGAAAGCATCGGCATGATTACCCAAGACTTGTCCTCTATGACAGGAGATTGCAATAAATTAGCTGGCTACATTTTTGGTATAAAGCACACGCCTCTGAAATTAAAATTAATAATTTACTTCAGTCCAAATTTATCTCAGTTTTATTCAAGCAATCATAGCAGTGCTTCAGGTTATGTTATCTTGCTGACAAGAGCAGTGAGTCTTGTTAGAACCCAATGCCTCTAAGCTTGATTTTCTGTCATTAATTATCCTCTAATTATTTACTCTGCTCATCAAAATTGAATATTTGGAAATTTTTGCCTCAACTCCATTCAGTCTTGAAAAGAATCGTATTTTACTTATGACACATCTTCGGGGTTATGAAACATCAAACATTAGTAATTGAATTTAAAAGTGGAGCTTTTAAAAATGGTCATGAAGGCTCATTGCTATCATTTTTTAAAAACTTAAATAAATATAAAATGGGAACACCGTCTCAGCCCGAGTAAAGGGATGGGTTAGTGTGTTAATCAGTAAGTTTAAAGGGTTTATCATTTTATGGAGATGTAATGACACACTGAAATTTCATTGGTGGCTTGGAAACTTTTCTCCTTAAAAAGATACACTGTAGAAAGTGTTTAAAGAGAAATTGTTTTGGCTTTGCTGAGGTTTTCCCTTTCTTTGGGACTATTTGAAGAATTTTAACTTTTATCTTCTCTTGTTTATTTTTTGTTTTACCCATGGCTCCCTATAGCACTTTGAGATTCCCTGCAATACAAATAAATTTGATTATATTTATTTTAAAAAATGTATATATTTTTTGGTGGAAAAATTTCCTCCATCTCACCCCAGAGTGTTTCGAATCTTGGAGAAAATGCGAACAAAGAACTCTCCAGGCTCGTTGGGCCGATAGGTGGATCCCACGATGATGTAATTACCTGGATCCAGGCGGAGCTTCCTCCACACACCTCTGCGGGATAAATAATGAGAAGTTATGCTCATTGATTATTATTTATTAATCATGCATTTTTAAATGACTAACCAACAGAAGCAAGTTCCTGTAGAGTCTTTGACAAAATATATGATTTATACGATAAAACAAGTCTTTTTCCTCCTCTCTTTACCATTTTATCAGAACAATAGGAAATTAGTTTCTGTAATTATGACAAGCTTGAAAGACCATCTTTTGTATTACCACCCTTTCTGGTCTGAGCCTGTAATTTCTTGAAGAAATACCCAGGAGTAGTTCTTCAGGCAGGTAAGCGGTCCAGAAGTGAGTTCTCCAGGCTTTTTGAAGGACACCCAAAGTTATACCTAGTCTGTCAAACTTAATTTACATTGGCATTTTTTGTAGATGCGACTAATGGATGAAATTCTGTTTCCAAATCTGTGGTTTGATACATTTTCTATTATTCTTTAATACTTAGTCCAATACCATTAGCATCAGTTATCACATTTAGCATGTTGCACAAGTTGCCAGTATGCTAAATAATGTGTTTTTGTAGACTTTATTTTACTGAAAAAATGTTAACATCCAGGACGACAAAGCCTAAAACTTGCAGTTAGCACAGTAAAGGTGATTTCTTATTTTTTATTTTCCAGCCCCTTAATTAAATAACAAGCTACATAAATACATAATCTCTAAACTTTAAGGATTTAAAAACACGCCAAACCTTACTTCTCGGTTTGTTCCTTTACCTTTGAGCCTTGTATTTCCCAGATCGACCCACAGGACGATTTTTCAAAAAGAAGCTGCGATCCAGACAAGAACCCTGAAGCTATGAGGAGAAACGGCGTAAACCAAATTTGAATTTGCTCCGATGTCCTTTTAAGTAGATTATCACCATTTAATTTAGTTAGACACTCACCTCAGAGGGAACCTGGACAAATAAGAAAACAAAAATGTAAAGTAAAAAAAAAAGTAAAGTAAAAAAAAAAAGAAAACAAAAATGAAAAGTATTTATTTGGATTGAGTTAAGCTGCAAGGAAACAAGTGAGGTGGGAGTTCTGGTGTCACCTTGTAGATGTGAAAAGCGATGTAGAGGAAGTGGATCTTAGTCTTCTGCCTGCGGTTTTTCTGCAGCAGCTCCACCAGCACCGTGCACTGTTTGCCTTTCTTGTTCTGTTTCTCAGCTTTCGTCTTCTCCTCAGGGGTCATTGCCTCATCATCCTCACCATCCTCATCATCCTCATCACCGTCATCATCATCTTCCTCATCATCCTGATCTTTCTCTTGGAGCACCAGCTGGAACTGAGGATTCTTCCAGAATGATTCTAGGTAGGAATCAGCACAAGATTTCACCAGAAAGGATCCCAGCAGGCCTGAAACTGGTGAGTGAGTGGATTAAAAAATGGTGAACATACTGTTGTATTTGCGGCTGCCGCCTGCGGAGCTCCCCGGCACCCAGGAGGCTTTATGTTCGCTGATGGTCCAGGTAGACGTATCAGCGGCTGTGTCCCCCTCCACATATGACTCCGGATTCACGCTGCAGAGCTCCACAACATCAAAGAGGCTGCTGAAGTCGCCGGCACTGATCCTGATGGAGGCAAAACTTTACATCAGACGTCTGATGGTTGTGATGATAATAATAATAGTAGTAATAATACCAGAACTCTCCATCCTCTGTCGGTTTCAGCTCAATCCTTTCTTTCTCTGATTTGTCCACATCATCCCATTCTTTACCTCTGCAGAACCACACACAGAGGCAAAATCAACATGAATGGAGGTTATGTAAGTTTATTTGAACAGTAACTGCGATTTCTCACACTCACTTGTCACTCCAAGGTCCCTGATACTCAATGAAACCCCAGGGGTTCCTCAGCTTCAGCAGGAAAATCTCATCGGATGCTTTCGTTATCTATGAAAGTCATGCGAAAAGGTGGAAAATTGGAAAATCTGCACTTCTATGACAAATCATCTAAAGTCATCTCCTGATTAAATGCTGCAGAATGGATACTAATGTAACTTCAGACTGGGCAGCCGTAGGGACAGATAGAAGACATGAAAATAAATGACTTGAGACTGCAATGTGGTATTGGATTACACAAAGGGAGATTACTTTTGTGAGATATTTTTCGTTTTTTTCATATTTTAATGTTTTATTTTAGATGCAGCTCATAAGATCCAATTAGGGCGGGGCAATATATCAAGATTTTCTGATATATTGAGACTTTGTTACATACGATATAGAATAAAGGAATGTTGTTCATATCGAGTTAGCTTGTTTTGAGTTAAAATATCTCTTTCTTAGCATTTTGCACAACTGTATCTTTGTTATGGTCATCAAAAAGTATTTTTTAAATTATTTTAATACACATGTACTGTAATTTCAGTCAAATATTTTAATGCAGATGTGATTCTGATCCTTAATAAAAGTGCATTTAGCACTCTGGGCCGTAAATTTGAACCATCTCTTTGTTTACTTGATAAAAAAAAATCTTTAAAGATTTATATCATATATCATGATTTAGGAAAAAATTATTGAAATTAATACGAAAATTGGTTAATATCACTGTGCCCTAGATCCAATTATCGTAAACACATTGTGCAGCTAAAATAGTTTATAAACCTGAATTAAATGAGTTTGGACTAGATTACATTGAAGAATACAAGTCTGATTGTGCAAGATTATCTCAAACTTCAGTGGCACCATAAACAGTAAAGTTAGATATAAATGAGTTAATGAAGATTATATTAGTGTTAGATTAGGTTTGGATTAATAACGTCTGATCACATTTAGATAATTTTTACATTACAGATTAACTCATTACAGAATTAAATGAAATAAAGTTTCGTTTAAAACAGGATATTTCTATGAACATTTCTCTTGCAAAGAAGATTTTAGATTTTAAGTGTTATCAGCCTGTTAAATCTAAAATAACATTTAAAAAAATTGTAAAGTGGGGTGACATGAATTTGTCTTTAAGTTCTAACACATAACTTAAAATAAATTAAGCTAATAAAAGCAGAATCAGCCAAACTGCTGACTTTCCTCTGTGTCATACTGGCCTTGTCAGTGTCAGTGATGGCGTAAGCGTGGCCCTTTATAAGCCCGTCTCCGGTCATTTTACCAACATCACAGTAGCTGCTGGCCTTTGAGCAAGAGGAGAGAAGTTAAATTGGATTCATCTTAGCATCCATACAGTGTAAACATTTTAGCCTGAATGTACCTTGATGAAGCAGCTCAGCAGGCTGCCTCGGGACAGGGCAGCAGTCAGAGATCTCCACAAGACAGGCGGGGTGCGGGACGACACAGGAAGTGAGTATGCTATACCTCCTGTAAAATCCTCCATCCCTTCTGAAATGTTGCCCCCCTTCAGGCTTCCGTAGGACCCGACTAACCTAGATCACACAGCAGGTGAGAGGTTTATCTCCGGAGCGTTAACTGCAGCGACGATCACGCACACACTGAACGAGTGTGGGTGATCTCACTCATTACAACCCAGAAACATATGCTAATAGTGGCAACTGACTTGGCATAGGCCTTCTCCACCAGGGCGCTCCAAAACTCATTGCGGGTGTGAGAGTAGCTGAAGAGCAGACGGCCTTCGCGTACTGGCAGCCTGTCGTCCACAACCACCTCCACCCACTCGCCATACTGCCAGAACTGCACAGAAGGAGAGAGACATCCACAGGAAGAGGGACATGGTGAGAAGAGAGTAGGCCTGGATGTAATGAGTCAGGAGGAAATACGACGAGGAGCGAGGAGGCGTGTGAATCTCAGTTCTGTGAACACCAAGCATAATTAGATATCCATTTCACACAGAACTCTAATATGGCTTGGTTTTTACCAACTCATGAGAGAAATAGATCAGAAGAAGGCATATTTAGTTCCTGTTGGATGCAGATACCCAAAGAACTCAGATAAGGCTGTGAGATAAGTGAGACTGAAGCACAGAAAACAAAGAACATGCAATAAATCTTCATAGCACTGAGCAAACTTTTGAGTTTCCTTCTATCCTGTTAATAATTTATTTAGTTTGATTGCAATATAGTTACATGATTAATTCAATCCAACTTATATATAGATAAATATTGGATCGGTTACAGTTAATGTGTATTATATTTGATTTACAGAGTGTGACAGAAATTAATAGGAAATAATACATCATTATTCATTATAACTGACTACAGTAGGAGCAGAAAGGATGTTTAACGTCATTAACGTTTTTTGAGTGTTAGCTGTTGATGTTTGGTGTAGCCGGTGCAATCAGCTGTTTCTCCTTTTTCTCTTCTTGTCATCCATTTTTATTAAGTATTTACCCTCTTTTAATCCATTAAAGCTATTGATCTTGATCGGCGTCTACTCTCTTCAATTTTGGGAGGTTTAAGACTACACTGCCTTGAAAAAGTTACTATATATGGAAACCATTTAGCTGGCTTTCTTATATGTGAACAAAACATGTTGGAAAAAACTTTTGTGACTAATAATTATCATGGTTAGAGATTAAATCATTCTCTTTACAATGAAACCCCATGTGATTGTCTGCCAGCGTAAGACTGATGCTCTAATGTGGTGGCGTCTCCCAAATTCAAGGTCAGTGCAATATGAGGCTGGTGGTAGGTGAAGATGGGGGGGGGTCATTGAAAAGCCTCAACATGACACTCTGGGAAGAGACTGAGCACACACAGAAAGGATATTATGTCCCTTCTGAATGGAGAAAGCACTAGTAGGGGTCAGTAGTCGGGGTAAGTTTAGCAATTTAGATTTCCAAGAAGATAAATAGAAAAATATACTCGCCTCGGAAACCATGGATGCATGACTGTGTGTGTGTTGGGTTGTTAGTGTGTGTTAGGTATCCCTCTGTGCATGTCAGAACTGCTCTCCCACCACACTAACAGGACAAAATGAATTTCCACTCCTTTGCAGTCCTGCTTGTTCAGTCATGCCACATTCTCCCCAACAGTCTCCAAAGGTCCAAATCTCCAGGGCGGTAATCACTGAGGAATCGCTTTCTTTTTACATACTTTATTGGCCCAACGAGAAGATGTCTCACTGATCAGGTCAGAGCCATCAAATTATGAACTTAGAAGATTAAAATCACCGTTGTTAATGAGGTTATAAAAACTGTATTTGTTTTCTCTTCTTACATGCAGTGATGAAACTGTTTGATGAGGCTGCTTCATTAAAATATTATGATGGCACAGTTAAACGAGAAGATAGTCTGGAAAGATGGAGCCAAATCAAACAAGTATGAATAAGTTCAGACTCAATATATGTACAAGTGTAAATTAGATCCATAAATCAGACCTAATATTTGATGTTTAAACAGAGTGTCAGACCTGGAATATATCCTCAGGTGTTGTAAGGAGTAATTTGAGTAAACATTAATTAATATAGGGAAATTTAGATTGGTATGTTTGTCTCCTGAAGGAGTTCCGTATCTGATGATATCTGCACATGAGTCTGAACTCTGCAGATGTAGAAATGTGAAAGGAAATCTGGGAGTGTGGAATAAGAGACATGAGCTCACCCAACCTTTGCAGTTTTGAGTCTGGCAGCTCCAGACCCTTTGAATGGCTTGGTCAGGTTTCAATGTTTGATCTGTTTGTACAGTGTCCTTGGGTAGTCTGATGAGGCTCTTTTTAAATAAAATGTATTATTATTATTATTATTGTTGTTGTTGTTGTAGTTGTTATTGTTGTTATTGTTGTTGTTATTATTATTATGTACTGTATGTGTTGGTTAGATGTAAATAATAGATGCTCATGAAATGGGAAAAAATCTGAAGAGGATCATTTCATTTTTCTTGTATCAGTTTTGATGCTTTTTTTAAAAACAGCAACAAAAAAACTTTCCTCAGTGGTATAAAACTACAATGTTACAATCCAGTTTTTTTAGTTTTAAAAAATGTACATAACAATAAAAGGCAATGATCTTATTTGAGAATGTGGTTTGGCATCATCTTGGTAAAAAGAAACAGAATCCTCTCTTAAAAAGATGTTGCTCTTTAAGATTTATAAATTATTCAACATTAATGGAGCCTCCACAAATTGTCAGTCATATGCTCCCACACCTGGATGCTTGCTTTTAAAGTTTGCTCTTATAAGATGCTGGATGGCCCATCGCCTCTTTACATCTGAGTTACAAATGAAACATGATTTAAATCATCAGACCACAGAAAAACTTTTCCGTTGGCCTGTTTGTATCTCAGATTGCCAAAATTCAGCTTTGCAGTTTGTCATTGTTTCATTCATTAATTTAGCAAATATACCATCACATCAAATGAAAATAAATTTTTAAAAAGCTGTCTTCCAAAGATGGTGGTGGGGGTGGGGCAAAACAAAAAGAAGTAAAATATAAGGAAGACTGTGTGTTTTGGGGGAGAAAGGGAAGCCATGAGAAAAGAACCAGAGTGTTTCCTCACCCTAAAATGGAAGATCCCTGCATTCAGGCTCTGGTTGGGGGGAACCACCTTATCAAAGAGCTGAGGGTGTTGGGTCAGACAGGACAGAGCCGCCAGCAGCCAGCAGTTACCTGATCAATGAAGGAAGCACATAGAGGTGTAATTATTAGGGATAATAAGTGTCTCAGGGGTCTACAGGTAGCTTACCTATCCTCTGTGAAGTTAGTTTGGTCAGTCGTTTCTAAAACACAGACACACACACATGCACACTCACACAGTAATAAACATTCCTCTACAACAGAAAACATCTGTTCTGTGCTTTTCCCTCTGAAGACGAAGCACATCATGTTAGCATGTGAATAAATCACTGAAATCTCATCCAGAAAACAAGTTTAAAAGAAACAGAGAAAACTCAGCCGTATGATAGGGGATGAGGTATTCTGTGACATATTTGCCACAGAATACAACAAACCATCAGACCAGAAATCCCAGAGACGAGAAGGATTTGCTGTAAACTTTTTTTTAGTTCACCACAAATAGGAACCAGACAAAACGATGCACACTTCAGTGGGCCTGTGTGTTCATTTAGAGGGGCCTGGATGGGTTTAGGACCCCCACCATGTTTGTCTCCATGGGGGTACAGTGCAGAGGCACTCCTACTTCCCCCAATATGCATATAAAGTCTGGCCTCTGGGGCCATATGCAACTCTGAAGTAATTTTATGGTATTCAAAAATGAAAAACCAGCTTAACCATGTAGAGGACTCTTTCACTAGTACTTAATTAATGTATTATTTGTGGGTTTAGATGTGCCAGATGTTGTGCAAGGCAAAATTATAGGACACTTCAGCATGTTGTAACCTAATTTCAACACTTCAATGTGACATCCTTGGGGAGCACTGATGCCCCCTGTTGTACTCACCAAGTTGGCCCTGACAGATGTCAGTGGTCCCAGTCGTGCCCTCTACAAACACAGCATCCTTACTGATTTCCTTAAGGAACAGAGTAAGAAGAGAACAATGTGACCACAGGGATTACACATTTTTAAAGGAGTGTTCGTTAATTTTTAAGGTTCAGTTGATATGCATAAAAATGAATAAGATAGCCTGGAACAAAAGAATTTGGAATAACCGTATAAATCTACAGTAAGAAATATTTGAGAGCTCTTTTGTTCTTTCCAGATTGCTTTAATGGATTGAAAGACCACACCTGACTGACTGTTTGGACGCATTTGCACACTGTTGGCAAAGTTCAAAGAATCAAAAAGCAGACAGCAGACAGCAGACACAAACAGTCAACATATGCCAATGTGTATAACGGGTCACTATTTTCATATGATCCTTATCATCAGATTATTTTAGTGAAGACGCGTCACTCTGAAACAGGTAAGTCCACACCTTCGGTCGCTTCCATTTAATTGCCTTTGCTGGATTCGGGTCTTCTGGCATGCCGATGGACGCCTGCTCAGCCGGGAAGGTTGGGTCAGAAAACAGCTCACCAGACTGCAAACACTCGTCCAAAAGAAGTTCAAAGTACTGGTCCCGAAATTTAACGGGGTTTTCGATGGAGCCCAGAGGTGCCGTCTTTTCCGGAGCCATGCCGCCGAGTGATGCGCACAGAAACGCTGATCAGACGCGACTTTAGGGGCACCGGCGCTTAAATACAGCGAGAAGCGCACACCCACCGGATCCAGCAGGTCTGCATGGGGCGCCTCCCAGCAGAGGCATGCAGAGCGCCGGGGGGCACCGAGAGCTGGAGTCAGGCCTGGTAATAACACGGTGCCAACAGCAGCTTGAGCTTCCTAATTTATTGTCCATCAGCGAAAAAGAGCAGACGTTGCTTAATGACGGTCATATAACTGGACAACTATTAAAGTTTACTACCTCCTCCTTCAGCCAACATGTTTTTATGATGCTCGTGTTTCTAATTATTACTGACCTCTGTGTTGCACTTTGGTTTTCTATGTTTTTATTATTTTATTTTATTTTTTGTTTAAAGATTCAGCATAAATAAAATATGTCAAGGCCTGTTAGATATAATTAGAAAATAATCTGTGAAACACTCAATGTTAATGTTTTAGAATACTCAAAGTATAGAACGTTTGAAAGTTATTGTTATTTTCTTGGATATATTTCTTAAATTCGATCTGAAACATCATATTTTCACACCCAGAACAATAAAGAAATGTCCATGAAAGCAATAGTCAGAGCTTATTGGTCACTACCAGTGGTGTAGTGGTCCCTGGAGAAGTGGGTATACTAGTTTTACAAACGTGTTACATGTAAGACTTTATTTACCATACCCCCAAGCCTAGTATTTGCACATTGCATGATTTCTGATATATGATCCCAAGGTTCCAAGATTATTTCATGTTAATGTGGCCCCTGCAGTAACAAAGAGCCCTCTCACCACGTTTACAGGGTTTGATGGAAAGACAGGATTCATGGAGAAACAGACTAAATGATTGTAAGATGGAAGCATTATAGATAGATAAATCAACGGGTGAAAATCAAACACTTTTTTCTCCTTTCTTTTTTTTTAACTATTCATTTATTTTCTTTTCTTTTTTTTTTATTAGCCTAGGCCTGGCTACTATCTTTTTCGAATAGTCAAAAAATGATCTCCCTTCTTAAACAACTTTTGTTGGACCTTGTTTGGAAGTGTTACCTGTAGGCCTATGTCTGGTCTACAGAGGGACCAGAACAGACGTTCTTAATACGTCTTTTCTGTACGTTGTTATGACGTTTTTGTCGAGCCTACAGAAAACGTTTTGAGAGGGGCCAAAATCAAAGTTTTTGATACTCCTTTTCTTTTTTGACGTCTTCATCTGAAGTTGTAACTGAGGTTGGTGGAGGACAGAGGGTGTTGGGCTGTCATTCACATCACTGGTGTAGCATTTATAACATCATGTGAGATGCGAGTTGATGTTGATATATGAGGACATTCACCCAACTCTGCTTCTGATTGACTCACTTGTCCTTGCTTCATTTAAGGTTAACCAGTTTAACCACTGAAGACAGTAAGAACTAGCCAGTTACCCACTTCACCACTGTTCACTACCAGCTGTTAGTTCCATAATAGAAAAGGCACGTGATCCTCTGGAATCCTTTACATTAATGTTAAAGCTTATGAACGTATATGTTTATCCTTTAAAGATATGACCGAAGAAAAGACCGGGAGAAACTCATTTTTATCTTCTTTTTTTTGTCCAAGTCAGTTTGGTGATTTTAATCTAACTGAGATGTCAGACATGCACGGACCTACAGTGAGCTGTTTGTAAGAGGAAACCCACAAACATCCCTGAGCTGAAACTGTTGTTCAGACTGATCACCTGCATCCTTTTTTCTCTCTCTTTTCCACAGTTACTAATGCTTGAAGATATCACATTAAATACAGTTCCTTTATCAATAGATAAATAATCTGATGTATTTTTGTCTTATTGCTAGATTGTATTTTTTTATACACACTCTGTAAACTCATGTATGAAAACATGATCTATGTCACATTTGTCCCAAAATGAAAGGAATTCAAAAGAATAATTAGACACTTACTGTTTCCACAAGGGCAAGGGGAAACCTGAGCAAAGAAATATTTAAGGTATTACATTTTCCACAGATCAACATAAGAACTGTTTTTAAGATGGCTCAAAGGGAATACTGCTTAGTTCCCTAAAGTCACCACTAGATGGCAGTCTTCTCCTCCTAAATGAATACATGCGCGAATTAATGTAGTTATGAAGACTATTTGTTTACTTTAGAAATATTACTAGAATTTTACATGTCTCCTTGCTTTGAATTGGAGCTGATAGTGGGTGATATCCATGATGAACATTTCTTATCACTTTCAAGCAAATATTAAATTAATGCAGTTAGTAATGTTGAAATGCAGCATCATTTATATTTTGAATGACTGATAATCAGTTTCACATTACAGGTTATTTTGTTTTTGTGTTTTTAAAAATCATTTATCCTCGTCCAAATTTTAAAGTTACTTTGTACTTTGCCATAAGTGTACATTATTTAGTGGTGTGTTATTGTTTATGAATCACATGGACAAACTTTTTACATTTTGGTCATCAGTGCTGTGAAAATATCATCTAATTTTACAGGAGAACTCCTTGTGTGTTCACATCACATTACATCACAAACTGTGACAACTTTAAATCAAACAAGGTCGCCATGAAATGCAAAAAGCCAAAAATCTGTCTTTATAATAATTATACAATTATTATATTATATAATTCTATAATTAAATAACTCCTTATGACCTCGTGGGACTTGTTAGGCTAATAAACCTTTAATAGAGCCATTAGCTACAACTTGTACACGCTTTATGAGCCTTGTAATGTTATAAAGTGGTACCTGATCATCTCTTGAATAAAGACTTGGTTTAAGTCTTTATTCAAGACTAAACCAGCCTTAAAAACTCACTAATCAAATACAGTTGCACCTTTTTCCATTTTTTTTTTTGCAATAATTTGAGGCCATTTCTTACATTACTTGTTTTTTACTATATGACAGAATCTTGAGACACTCAACTAATGGACTATTTATGGGCTTTTTGCCGTGTAAAATCGAAATGTTACCTTGGCCTTCAGAGTGGACCACTTCAGAAATTCATGGACTCAAAAAAGTAACTTCAATTACCTCCCCTTTAAGCTTAGGTGGTGGGTATCCAACTCTCAGTAAACTTTTGTATGTTTCAGGCGTCTCAAACTATCCCTCCATCACACGCCTGATTACACCAAAAACGTGAGACTGACCTGGACTAAACAAACAAGAAGAATAGCGACACAGATCCGCCTAATGGTCACCGTTTAACTCCATTCATGTGCTCTCCATTATGTCGATATGGTCTCTGAGGACAGGATTATGGGAAGCCTCAGTGACAAAGGTCAGAGGGCCGAGCAGACACTCCCACACCTCCATGACCTGCTCTGATCCCACGACCCCGGCACCAGCAACCCTGCCGACCCCACTCACCCTCCCTGCTGGTTAACCGGCTTTGTCCCGGCCCGTTTTCTGCCGCATCACTCACACACATCACAGCAGGAAGAAGGGTCAGGAGACGAGACGGGTACTTATTATCCGTCTGTTACCCTCAAATCACCACAAGAGAAAAACACATTAAAGTGAAACAGCCTGCGGATTTATTTAACACTTTGTCATGTTTTATATTTTTGTGAATTATGTTATGATGTTTTCACATTCTCTTTTTTTATGTTTTTCTTTCTTGTTATGTTTCTTGCAATTCCTTTTCAGAAGAATTCATTCTGACGGCAAAAAAGCCTTATATTTTCTTTTTTCTGACTCCCTTTGAACAAATTATTATTGTGTATCATCGTAGTTTCTAAAGAATCACTTCTTTTTGCACTTGATCTGACTCGTGAATTTTAATAAACTTGAACCCTGTAGGCTGAAGTCTGTAATGTGATACCAAAGTGATGCGGAACACAACAAAAGCCAAGAGCTCCTTGAATTATTGCATTTTTAAAAATATACTTTTGTTAAAGTATATGTGTTAATACATCAGAGTTTAGATTATTTTAATTTATGTCACGGTATTTTGTGCTGATAAAAATTTACTTAAAAATGTCCTTTTTTATAATATTCTTTCTTACATAATTGTAGTTGTAAAAATTGTATCCTAGCTCATTTATGACCAGCTTATGTAATATGTTAAGCTGTTAGAGGTTCAGATAACAACACCAACTATCTAAATTAGTTCAAATGAACTTCTACACACAGATACACAATAGCACATTTGTTTTATTTGGTTATTTATTAAATATTTCTGATAAGATTTCCAATATAATGTTAACAACTAAATATTTTCCATCTTTTATACAACTCACTGTTTTCCACAAAATTTCACCTGCTATAACAGTGAATTGTTGTTACATTGGTAGCACCCATTTTAACTGTTGTTAGAATTTGTTTACATGATAAACAACATCAACGTCACACCAGGGTAGACAAAATTCTTATGCACACGCAAACACACACACACACACACACACACACACACACACACACACACACACACACACACACACACACACACACACACACACACACACACACACACACACACACACACACACACACAC
>JAVQJG010069439.1:0-32194 GCA_036024015.1 Craterocephalus amniculus | reverse complement strand
CTATCAGCCAAGTTTCCTCAACACTGCCACCTAGTGTTCTGGCGCCGACATTACCAAGCGTGCCCGAGCCTGGTTCAAGCACTGGCATGTGAACACAACTCAGGAGTAATCGATCCCGGGTACGGCACGGGCCCGAGCACGCCATGTGAAAAGGCCCTTAATGAATGCGGTTTTAAAGTGGACATCTTGGAAATGGGTCTTAGCTGTCCAGGAACTACAGTATATATTCCATAGTGCCACTGGCTAAACTGCTGTTTTGAAATGGAAAAGTCAGAGAATCAGTTCTCTGCTTAAACCTATTTTCTGTCACTAACTTCAAATTAGCATAACTTAATGTGGACATTTGACACAACGCAACACAGAGCAGACATGGAATAACACTGAAACTAATTTTCATTTAAACTTAAGCCAGAATAACCAATAAAATCTGACAGACTGTATAAAGATAATGTAGAAATGGCATGGTAAGGTATTAACAGTCAACAGATGGGATAGAGTAAAGCAGAAGGATACAGAGGAAATCAATGAACTGCAGAAAGGATGTTTTTCCAAGAGTAACTTTTATTTATGAACTGTTCTTCAGCAGCAAAAAGGGAAAGTGTGTTCAAACCTTTGACTGCTAAGCAACTAGATACATAGATAGATGGATAGATGGATGGCTGGGTGCTATATATACACTACCAGATAAAGGTTTGGACACACTTTACTCTTAAATCCAACCAGTAAATGTGTCCAAACATTTGACTTGTGCCCTAAATGACACAACTATAAATTCAGGAAAGACTGATGAGACTAGAAGCTTCTGACCTAGAAACGACATTGTCCCAGTCACACATTTAGCCTACACACTTACCATATGATCAAACGCCTCGTAAATGTTTTACAGGGTTTCCATTTGGCAATGTCGGGGCTGTTTTTAAAGAGTTGGGTGTGAACATGTAGTTTCTGTTTTTTGTTCATTTTATTTCTTCTTTGTTCCTCATCATTACAGCTTCATCAGTTTTAACTCTGATACACACAAACTCTCGCTGAAGCTCTCACAGTTACTTTTCAGTGCCCTGTTGTCGGCTCACTTTGCTATCTACCACCTGTTGACTGTTAACACTTTAACACAGCGTTCCAGACAATCTTTGTGCAGCCCCGGCTGATTTGACTGGTTACGTTGGTTTATGTTTAGAATCGCATATGAGAGCCAGAAAGATCCTTTCTGGTCAGCTGACCTATTTGTTCTATGTGTGATGTGCACAAAGTCCAGACAAAATTATAACAGCCTAATAATAAAGGCACGATGTGAACATTAGGAAGTAAACTTAGCGGAGATCAAAATGAAACATTTCATCTAGTATAGCACTGTTGTCATAATGGGCAGGATTTGTTTATAGCCCTGTTGGTTCTTTAGAAAAAGGCTTTGCTAAGGGTAGAAGAAGAGGACAGTCCAGCTCAAATTTATCTATCAAAAAAATGTTTGTCTTCACTGCTTCCTTTTGACCTGGAAGGGTAGGAGCACTTGATTTAGTGATCAAACTTTTTCTTTTTTCTTCTCTTCTTCTTCTTTAACTCTATAAAGTGTTGCCAGCTTGCTGGTTTGAAGCATTCAGGTGTGTGGTAACGTCACAGAGGAAAGACATCAACAACGATCTTTCAGAAACATCTGCTGCTGTCCATCAGTCTGGGATTAAAAAGACGAGATGATAGAACGGGTCTTCCAATAAGCAGGGTTTGCAGCTGGCAGAGTGGCTGCCACGTTTCCGTCCATCTATTTAAGTATGAGTACTCAATTCAGTTCAATTCAACTTTATTTGGTATAGCACTGTTACCACCTTGGCTCAAGATGGCAACAATAAGAGGAGTCCACACAACGAAAGTTCAAATATCCAAATCAATTTTATTAATAATAATAATAAGTTAAACTAAAGTGGGGTATGAACATATAGAATATCAGTGGTGAAGTGCTGTGTATGGTTGAGTGGACATGGAAGTGTGCTGTGTTGTTTAAAGATGTAAAGAAACATACCAAAACAGAAAGGATTACCATGAGGCGGCAAGACGGCTGCCCAGAGAGAGATGGGAGAGAGTGAGCCCTGCACAAGCTGGCATTTTTATAAGCTTGGCTACTCCCACCTCCACAGGTGCAGCACATCAATAATCCCCCACCAAAAACCAAACAGAAAACTAAACAAAATGGTGGCCATCAGTGGGCCATCACAGCAGCAATTCATAACCATGTCGCCTCAAGGTGCTTCACAAACAATCAGCTTAATCCAATCTGATTGTCATACATTCTTATATACAAGCCAATTGATAACAAATAGTCCATGTAAATATCAGACTGTGGAGAGAGGAGATAATGGATAACGGAGATGAATGTAAAGCTCTATTATTATTATTATTATTGGTGGTAGTAGTAGTAGTTTCAAATCTTCCCAGCAGTGGATGTTCCAGCAAATTCATCCCACAGCAAGGTCAGACCATGCAATGCTCAGAGAAACTGCCAAAGACCCCAAAACAATACTTCACTCAGGCCTCATTTAACATGATTAGCATTACAGTTCATTAGATTACTATGCAAGTCTGGCATCTGAGTTGCATCTGAACAGAAAACATCTAGAATATTGTCCTTCAGACAGATAGAAGCAGAGTGTTTAGTTATGTTTAGTTATGAAGCACAGTGTCATGTTTGGTTAAAAAAAAAAAAACATATCAGAACAAATACCTCACGGAGGTGATGATACCTGGAGGGCTGCCCCCCCAAAACAAAAACCCCCCAAAAACTAACAATGTAAGGTTTAGGTGGATTGTGGAAGAAAAAGGAAGATTTTAAGTCTGATCTTAAAGGTAAAGAGGGATTCTGCCTCCTGAACCCAAACTGACCTGGGTTCATATGCGAGTGACCACCAGCAGCCAGTGTGTCTTCAGCATCGACAGGAAGTTAGCTCACTTTTTAATAAATGAGTGATATAGTCCAGATGAGATAGCTGGAGTTTTACAAGCTGCAAACTTTTATCTGAACATTATGATGATCAATAGTTGAGATTCTTTGTGTTCCTGTGCAGCAGGAACAACGACCCTGGTGCTATTCTATCAAAACATCATTAAGCTGTAAATGTTGCTGTGGATTAAAGAGCTACTGTATGTTCCAATTTGTGTTTTATACATGTTTTTTTGTTGATTTCATTTAATTTTTCTTAAAATAGTAGAATTTTTATATCTGTTATTTTGGCCAAGTCTTTCTAGTAATATTTAATCCCAGTGGCACCACCCCGTTAAACACAGTCCTAAATGGGATTTCCTGGCATAACCTTGGTAAAATATTAGTTCATATTATTTGCTATGTTACACTGACAAGTGGCTATTTTGATACCTTGACAGTTTGGCTATTAAGGTCTGTACACTTACCCTATCCCCAAAGAGCCCTTGTCAACTCAGACATAGATGCAAAACTGTGCCAGTGATGAACATTTTATCAGCTCGGGTTAAATGCTGATGAGGAAGCTTTTTTCTTCCACTGTTTGTGCTGTAAATGATGGGATTGCAGCTGTTATACTGGTTGGTGAAATGATTTTACAAGAGCTCAGAGGCAGTGCAATCCTTTAAATATGTGGAAAAAGTCACTCATGAAATTTGAACTTTGAAGCTGACTATGAAGATTTATGTAAGAAGGGTAAACAGCAAGTTAATTGTTTATACGTAAAACTTCTGTATTTTCCCAATTACAGAACCATAATGATCACGTTTTATCATGCTTTAGTTAATTATGTCTAATTCTTTTCTCTGGTGTTTATCTGTAAAAGAGAGGAAAACATTAAACCAAACAGCTTTGTTTCCACTCCCATTATTGAAATTGACAAACTGAGGCGTTAGTTTTACCCATATATTCATATTCATTGATTCCACACAGGTTTTTATTTGTCTATTCACTTTTTATGTATTAATTTAACCCCTTAAAATGGGACCCATTAAAAATGGGGTGAAAATTATTATCCTTTGTTGAGAAGATTTTATTTGGCTCTTTAACAAAATGCAAAAAAATATAAATAAATAAAAGATAATTCTATATGTTTACCATTTATTACTGTGTGATATATATATATATTATTGCAGTGCAAAGATATCCACCACGGGGCAGAAAACAAGCATCAGATTTTGTACAATAGGGTTTCGATCATAGAGTTTTTACCATATAATAATATAAAGATCTCAGAAACTCTATGTATCAAATATGATACAGATGCAGAATTATAGTGTTAAGGTTTCAGATGGGGTTTTATCTTGATTTTATACAGAGGTTGTCTTTTAGGTTATATGTGTTGTTTTATACTACATCTGTTTCCAGAATTTGTATGAATGAAATTAAATCATGTTGCTGCATGACAAATTTACCTTTTGGTATATAATCCTGCAAGGTTTTATTTTCTGAAAACTTTGTACACAACTCCTTTTGGAGCGTGTATGTGTGTGTTTTACTGCAAGTTTAGGAATCTGTCTTAAGGTTTAAACAGTCTCTTATCTGTCCAGTTGGATTGACTTTGATTTTTTTGCTAATGTTTCTCGAATCACAAGTTGGTGTTGACCACTTCTTTTTTTTACTATTATTAAGATAAGATAAGATAAGATATTAATGTTACAGCAAGTACAGTGTAAAAGTAGAAGTAGAAAAAAAATCAAACAACCAAAACCAAACTTTACAAAAAAGATTTCAGTGAAAATACACTATGATATAAAATCTATTATTTACAATAAAAATATAAACCAAACAACCCAGGTGGCATGGGATTTAGAGCATATTGCATGGGTAGATAAAACAAATTTAGTCTATTCTGCAGTGACTAACAGTCAGAGAACAGTACAGTGTTGCAGTGTGTGTGAGAGCAAATGTGTATATTATGACAGACTGCTGTTGATGTCTGATGGGATGCTGCAGCTTGTTGCTGAAGGAGTTACTGAGAGCCCCCATAGTTTCATGAAGAGGGTGGGAGATTTTTTTCTAGGACTGATGTCAGTGTGGTCAACATCCTTTTTTTACCCTGCCACATGCTGGCCCTTGTTTATTAATGATTTTTAAAAAAACAATAAAAAAAAACAGTAACCAAAATATGAAATGAAATGAAAATAAAATTACTTCATATAAAATGGAGAGAAATAACAAAAGAACTGAAGAACTTTGTTTTTGTTTTTTTTAAAGATGAAGCTAGTTTATTTAAATTTGCATTACCAGTTTGTCCATTTCTTTATTGGAATTCTTTTGTTTTTCCAGATGAGAAAGGTTATTTCATTTATTCTTCAGTGGTTTTAAGATACTAAGATGAAAGTTACCAGCCTGTTCAGCCTCTTTTTGTCCCTCTTACTGCTCTTACATACCCAGCAGACCATAGTGTCATAGGTAGTCCTTAGCAGTGTCCTGCATATACCCAAGAACCTTATTCTGCTCAGTTCATCCTAAAATGCAGCAAAATTACTGAAAACAAACAGAATAGGGATACTCAAATGATCTTTAAGTCTATACCTCAGTTGGAGTGAAAAACTGTGGCAGGACTTACAGAGAACTGTATACCGTATAAATGTCCTCAGACGACTGAACTGGGTCCAGTCAGCTGGACTCGACATACACCAGATACTAATCATTGGATGAATAAGAACCTCCACAGACGACTAATACAAGAAAATCACATTTAGCTTCTTTGGTTGAGCGCAGAGATTTTTTTGACAAGTAGGTCACTTTGTGTTGGACTCCATTTATTCATCCAAGAGTGAAAAGAGTTTCTGGGTCAACCGAGCAGGCAGCCTCAGAATCAAGTTTAGGAGCAATAATTCAGGAAAAGGCGTCACATTCTGACACTAAAGGCTCCGATTTGGTTTCATCGTCCAAAAGACATCATCCTTACTGATAAAATGAAGAGAAAAGAGGAACGATGTTTTGGAAAAAGAAATAAATTAAATGTCCCAGGTTCATTTATATTTTTAGTGTCTTAAAATAGAAAATGTCTCAAGAGTAGCTCGCAGTATCCGTTGATACAGTGTCAAGTGTGTGAATGTGCCTGACACATGATGACACCTCCATGTGATGAAGCGTCTCAGCTGTAAGAGAAGCCGCAGAGCGATGATGCAACTCAAACGAGACACACACACACACACACACACACACACTCATGCAGTATCACTATCATTTTCCGCTGTCCATCTCATTCTAAGTCCCCGCGAGATCGGATGAAAGATTTCACATCTCACACATCAAAATCTACTTTTTAAGAAGTCAGTCAGTGAAAATGAAGATTTATATGGGTGACAATGAATTGCTAGTCACTTTAAGAAGACTGATGACTAAAGAAATGGGCTCAAACGCTTAGAAAATATTTGAATGCCGCAACAGGGGGAGTATCACATTTAACAATAAATTACTCTAAATCAAAACGCTGCATTGCTATTTCAGAGCCTGCTGCTCCCTCATAGTCAGCATGGTACGGTAATCTCTCAGCACAAGCTAAATCTAAACTGCTATGTCTGGTATTGTCTGCCATGAAGGTGACTGGGAGGACTGGAAACCTCTACCCCCAATCCATCCACGAGCAGCATCAGACAAGCACAGAGAGTTTTATCAAACATCCTTTATCCTGAACACGAGCTGTTACCTTCTGTAGAAGTTTCTAAATGCAGAATGAACCATTTTAAGAATTAGTTTCGCCCTGTTTCTTTAAAGATCTTAAATAATTTTTGCGTATTTTAAGGCCACATGATCATGCAATATCTCTTTTGTGGCTGTGGGGGTTGCACAGTTGCATTTTGTTTTAATTAATGCTCTTCTTATTTGGGAATTGTGCCATGTATTTATAATTTGTGCTGCGTAACTGATGCTTGTTTGTAGATTAAAGTGGTTTGCTATTATGTTGTGTGGTGTGATGTCAAGAAGCTAATGTTAGAGCTCGAGACCAAACAAAATTTCCCCACAGGGATAATAAAGTGTATCATATCCTAAAACTGAGATTCACACCTTTACAATACAATACAACCTTATTTGTATTGCTCTTTACAAACAACAAAGCTGACCAAAGTGCCAATATACATAATATACACAGTTAAAATGAATAAAAATAAGAGTACTAAAGAGCATAAAATTAGAATACTTGACAAAATAAGATAAAATAATTAAAATAAACTAAAATTAACCAAGCTAAAATCACAATTTGAAATCAGATCAAGGTGTCCAGCAATCATTGTGAACAAAAAGTCAAAGTTAAGAGATAGATTTTTAGCAAAAATTTAAAAACACACAGAGATCAGGCTTGTCTGATGTTTAGAGGAAACTCATTCCACATTTTAGGTGTTGCCACTGCAAAGGCCTGGTCCTCTCTGAGCTTCCGTTTTATCCCGGGCACACTCACACTCATCTGCAAGCAGACAGTCTGCTACTTTGATCTGTTTGTTTGAACATTCACTGTTCCCCAAAATGAATCACATTTTCCAAGCAAATGGATTGGGATTGGGAAAATCTGCTTCATTTGGGGAAAAGTGAATGTGCAAACAAAATCTGATTAAAATTTAACAAGCGGTGAGCTCAATGCACGGCATTGTGGGTAACCACAACAAAACACAAGAGCATGCTCGTCCAGGATGGATGCTGTGGGTGGAAGAAATTACTTCCAGTCACACATGGAAGAATTTGAGAAAACATTTGATAGAAATATGATCAAGTCTAGACTGCCTGGGTTTGCTGTTACAGACAATAAGCCTAAGTTGTCCTGCATTAATCAATACATGAACAAGTTATCTCTTTTTTTGTGTATCTAATGTTTTCCTTCAGTAATTCTTCATGCAGAGCCACCTCTGGTAGAGAGTGAAATAAGTTCATTAATGTCCAATTTGTTTGAGTAGTGCAGCGTACATGTGCTGAAAGTTGGAACCCCCAAACTGAACCGCTTGTATGAAGGTAACGGAGTATCCTGGTGTGAATGTAGCCTACTCTAAGTGATGCAGAAAACTTCACATAGCAAACCTTTGTTGTGTAAATTGATCAGCTGCTGCTAGAGGCTTTACAGCTGCAGAAATGTAACTTAAGAGGAGAATAATCTGAGCCATAAAACAAAAACAGAGTTCTTGAAACTTTACTTGGACTTCGACCTCAGTGAGAGTTAAAATGAAAGACTTTAGGATTTGCCCTTTAAAGTAATTCTAAAATGAAACAATCATCCTCTGTCAGTGCTTCCCTGCACTCAGTCAAAGGACAAGCAAACAGTCTTCCTCTGTCAAGATGTGCATGTCCAGACCTCACAGTGCTGAGTGACTGCAGCCTTCTGCCTGAGCCGACAGTGATTTATTTTCATCATCGCCTATTAGAGCCTGCACTAACCAGACCTCAGAGGGAAGGACCGGCTCTCAGAGGATCGATTTACACAGCAGGCATATACATTCTAACTTTTATATGTGCACGTTTCACCAACAGGCATATCAGCTGCTTAAAATTAAAAAAAAAACAGATATGAATCATTCTTCAGAGCGTCTGTCAAAAATATCAAGGAGTAATAAACTGGCAGACTTGCAGAGAGATTTACAGCCCCGACATGTGTAGCAGCAGGGCGAGCACAGTTTGAGTTACAGAGTGGACTCCATGTCCCCTCTGCGTGACGGATTCAACCCATCCGTCTGTTGCTGGGCATGTCGCAGGAGGGCAGGGACTCCCAAAAACTGCTGCTGATGTAACCGCACACCCGTATCTCATGACTTGGGAGCTGTCAGTCAGGAAAAGGGGTATGCTGGGGGGCGACTGGCAGCTGAGTGGGGTGATGATAAGTGATTTCACAGCATCACCGCACACATTTACGATAATATCCTTCCTCTATTAGTAAATACGAAGAGACTTTATTAATCTCTGAGGAGGTAACAAGTAGCAGATTTGGATCACGGATCGGATGTTTTCTGTTTTATCTTCCTGCTACGGCTCCCATGACTTATGATCATCATATGTGGGGTAATAAAACTTAACAAGACCCTCTCAAAACCTTTTTGAAATAAAATCAAGTAGAATTAATTTAAACAGACTTTTCGCTCTGAGCTTTGCAACATTTCTAAAGACATCATGTTGGGACTGTGGAGCTGAGTGAATCACAATGCTGAGGAAACATGAACGGCGTTTTTTTCCAGTTGTAGGCAGATACAAATTTCACATTCCTCATCTACACTGGCAGCGGTCCGCATCCCTCGTCACTGATCTGGAGTCGGGTTACTCATGGTCAGACTTGCTCGGATCATTTGAGAAAATTTGACCTTGTCCAGTGGGCGGGGAGGGTAGATGCTGCAAATTCACGGAGGGACATGGGTAATGTTAGCAAGCTGAAAAATAGTTGGAATATCTTTGATATTAAAGGTGCATTGCACAAGATAAAATGATAAATGTTATTTTCTTTCAACAACATCCTCTTACAGCATCCTGATATGCAGGATGAGCTGATCTCTATCCACCTTAGCTGCCTCTATAGTCCTGTTTCTGCTGCTCAGTGAGAGGGTTTCGGGCTCAAATCCTCAGGGCTGCATGTGCGTTGAAGCGCTGAACATGCTCATTAACCCGACACAGCAGGTATCATTGTTTACTCCATCACCATTAGAGCATCATGGAGACAACACAAATGGATAACAATAGACTGGTGGCCTCAAGTGCCTCTCACACACCAACATGTACTCTTGTCAGACAAAGAAAAGAAAAAGTACAGGTAGGATGCAAATGGATCATTAGGAGGCACCGTACTGAGAAAATCCTCCAAAGTTCAGTCATGCCTCTTTAAAACCTGTTATAGCCAGAGATCTTTCTTTTATGTCATTACCAAAACTCAAAACAACGTTCACACATCACTTAAGGACTATACAATAACATCACCAAAACTGTTTCAAATTACTCACAACTGCCACTTGGTGGACAGCCTGGGTCGATAACGTTAAAGCTGGAAGAAGATGAGGAAAAGATTATCCAGGAGATGATGGGGGAGTGTATGGTACGTAAAGCTGAGGTTCTCTCCACTGATGTGGCCCCACAGCCCTCTCTAAACACTGCTTCTCTAAGGCTGTGGGATTGTTACATTTTTAAAGATGTGATGTGTGACTGTTTCTGGAGAGCGGGAACCTGCTGAAAATCTGTTTTTACTGAGTCAAGCTTGGCTACTTTTAATCATTTCCTGCATAATAGAAATAAAATGAAATTAGTATTCATACTTTCATACAGGAGAACAGCCCTTTTTGCATCTTTCTTGCACCATTCATGTTTAATAAGAGGAGAAGGGAACTTTTCAGAGGACAGCAAAGACAAAGAAGTGGAAGAATTACTGGCTATAGTACTTGCGTGTTTGATATTTAGGATGCACGTTTGCTAAATTGAGGATCATTTTTATGTGTTTTGTCTAACAAGGAAGGAATCGAAGAAAGTGAAAAAGTAATTTCAGGACAGATGAAGGCTGGAAAAACAAAGAAAAACTGGCCTTTCCAAGAAATACATGTCTTATATTTATAAAAAAGGCCAGTTGATTAAATGCTCGATACGATTATGCCAAATGAACATATCAGGGATCAATGTGTGTGTGTTGAACACCGGTTAACCCACAAAACACATTCATCAGCCCACCCATAAGTTTCCATACATACCTGGTTGTCTTTGCATGAGTGCGTTCTGTGGTGAGGTCACCGCCATGAGCCTCAGCCGGGGTAGTGATGACAGCTGAAAATAAAACTGAGCTGCTTTTGGCCCAGCTTCACCTTCCAGTAACACACAGAAACACACTCCTACACAAAGACACACTAACACACACAGCCAAGAGTTCTGCTAGTCAGCTGTTGCGTCGAGGTCTGGTGTTAAGCTCTGTGGTCCAAGGGAGGGGATAAAGGGGATACATTAGTAATTTGCTGCAATACCCAACAGAGAATGATCCTTTAATGAAAATATTCATTGTCACCTTATGATAAACTGTTGACTCAACAGTCTGTAAATTCAATAGCTGTTCATTATCAAAGACTTCAAGCTCATTAACTGGTTCTCAGCACAGGATGTGTCTGGTTGCTTTCATAAATCCATCAGAGGAATCCGGAAGTGTTTTGGAGGATGATCCACCATGTTTAGAAGCAAGGCAAACTTAGTAACTCTAAGGGAAATTACACTCCAAAATCAAAGAAATCCTGACTGATTTTTGCCTTTAATTCCAGGCAAGGGGCTTGTCATTTCCTTTTTTAGAGTTTTTGTAACATTATCTGATATAAAGATAGGTGGAAGAGATGGTCAGTGGATGAAGGACATAATTTACCATAATACTGATTTTTATAAATATACAAGAGAACTTGTAAATGCAGCATGTAACAAAATCAAATATAGAAGGCAGAATATTTAAATAAATTATTAGATATTGATTATGTTTTAGTTTTATACACTTGAAATGAGTCATATCTTCTTGGGATGTCTACACACATGTTATACCATATTTAATGCAGCATTTATACTGCAGTATGACTGAATTAACAGATAAGTAAGAACCCTTTGAGCTTTTTTTATGTAGAA
Source organism: Craterocephalus amniculus (assembly GCA_036024015.1). NCBI lineage: Eukaryota > Metazoa > Chordata > Actinopteri > Atheriniformes > Atherinidae > Craterocephalus > Craterocephalus amniculus. Next base: position 20,670 of record JAVQJG010069439.1, on the reverse strand, counting down.
TGATAGACTTGAAAATAAACAAACAAATAAGCAAGAAAATTTATTTTTGTTGATTATTCATCACCTTTTAGAAATTCTAGTAGGTGTTGTATATAGGTATATAGTTGAAATGCCTGATCAGTTAACTTTGCAATGAGGCGGTTAATTAGGTCTTACAATCCTTTCCTGACTGATGGACTGTTTTTTATTAAAGGACGTAGCTGACGTCTTCCCTTCTTGAAATACTGTTAGAACCCTGAATGCTCTAAACAACTGGTACCCTAAATTTTTGAGCAACGACCCCCAAGATTGATGTTTGTGACCCTCCTTTCTATCATAAACCAGACAGGTTGTCCTATAGGACCCTCTTTATATAAGACTTGAAAACAGTCTGTCTTTATAAATAAGGAGGATAAATGTGGATTATGCATTGATGTGTTAAAGAGTTAAGGTGCTAAATTTAAATTTGACACCCATGATAAAAATCCCAATTTATTTGATAAATATAGGTTATATATTTTTCACCATTATCTGACTACAGCTTGAAATGATTTCTCGACACATGGGTCCCGACCCATAGTTTGGGAACGACTGCCCTAGACAAGTAAACGAACAAAGATCTGCTTTTATGGAGGTGGTCACTTAAACGTTTATCTGATGGAAGCCAGGTGCTGGGTTATTACATTTATCCAAACACGGTTTTTGCAATAACGGCTAGTTTATTTGTTAAATAAATGATAAGCGTGATTAATTAAACCTTACAAATGTAACAGGGTTATATTTGTTTTAAAATTTACAGTATGAGCATTTTAACAGTCTGAAGTTTACGCCTCATCACCTTTCCGGCTTTTACGCTGAAGGTATCCCAAGCCGGAAGTGTCTGCATTGAACACGTCATATCCCTTATCTCCACCGGAGATGCTAATGCTTGGAGGCTAGCTCATATTTACATTAACCGGAGGAGACGTTTGAGTTCATCACATCTAGAAGACATTCACAGTTATCGATTGGTACGTAACAAAACGTTAAAAAAATGTGCGAACGAGAAACTTTGTGTTGGCGTCCAAGTATACGGTGCTTGTCATTGTGTGACCGTGCTTACTGTGTTCAGCGTTAGTGGAAACGGGCCACGCAGAAACAAACGTTGACGCACGCTTGCAGGTTTTTCTGAACAGATTTTATATTTAAGACTTAAAAATAATTCGCTTTATTGATCCTCGGGAAAATTAAATGGTATTAGAGTAATAAAGCCTTATAATGTCAACCCTTGTGCAGACCCTGTATAAATGTGATACTAAATCTTACACCTCATTTTAAAGTTTTAAACCAATTAAATCTTGCACTTTACATGCTATTGCTACAGATACTTAAATTAAGGGGGAACATTTGGCTAGTATAGCTCTTTAATCGTTTGAATAGCATCAAGGCCGGACCTGCGCTCCTTCTCCGTCTCCCTGCTCTGAGGCGTGTTCCTTCAGACTCCCCCACAGCATCCTGCATCAGTGAAGACTCCATCCGTATCCGTGACGTTGCGTGGGATTCTTCTCGCTTCCACTGTTTCCAAAGGGTCCAGCTCCACACTGACCACAGTTCAAGCTCTCCTGACCAGCTTGTTCTCCAATATCTTTCCTGTCCAATCACGGACTGCTACTGGGTTGGACATGGAGAATATCCTCACAGATGAAACCTTTTTCAGTGTTTTTTTTTTTGTTAGCGCCTTATTGTCAATTGTATCCTTAGTAAGAAAAATGTTGGGTTAGGTTATGTAGTATGTTACTTGCCAGACCACTTCAGGAATGTTTTTTTATTTTAGAAAAATTAAGAACTGTTTTATTTAGGGGTCACAAAAGGCAAGAGTATAGGTGTTTGTAAGATGTAGCATGATTTTTGCAAAAATTTGGCATTGTTGATTTTTGTATGCAGGATTGTGATTATTTCAGTCATTAAAATGATTTTATGCATTTTTCAACTTTATGAAAAACAAGCAAACTTGTCTTGAGCTGCTGTTTTTCCTGAACTTGAATGCCAACTGAAGAGTAAAATGTGGGAGAATAAGTTGGGTTTTTCCCACAAAACTCTTTATGCCACCCCACCGGATCACAAGTCCACCAGGGTAGGTCCACAGATGGTGACAGACTACAAGAATCCCAGGTGATGGTGGACTTACTCTTCAAGTGACCAGCACAGCATCACTGGGTGTCCTGCCCAGCAGTTGAGGCACCACAGCAAGCTGATGACCAGACTGGGCGAGAAATACCCCCCCCCCCCGGGACAATGCTTTCTTCACTTTTCTGTTCTTCCGCCTACGGAAACGCCTATGGACTGTTTCTTCTAGATTTATGTAGTTGACCAGATATATAACAGAGTAAAGTTGAAAGTTTAAATTCTTGCTTCATCTCATTTAACCTTCCTCAAAATCTATAAAAGTATAAATGTAGAGTAGCATCATATTCATTCAGTTTTACTTTAGCTGTGTTCAATTTGTCACATTAGCTTTACAGTGTTTATGATAACATTAAGGTTAATTTTGTGGGTCATTAAGAGTCATCTACTTCAATTTATGTTGCAGTCTGAAAATACCATACAAGAAATTATGTTCTTTACAAATCCATGAATTGGAACGCTCATTAAATCCTAAAATGCTGTAGGTGTGTGTATGGTCACCCAAAAGTGTCACAGCAATACACAAGCCATAACACAACACTTTAAGCCACAATGCATCACTTTTCCCCCCAGAGAAACGCCACTCAAATAGTGTTGCCAGATCAGGTGGATTTTGGCACAGTGGGTTTCTTTTTGAAAAATAAAAGCTTCAGGCATTTTTTGTGATGATAACAGTCAGTTATGGCAAAGTGTGATGTACAAAGTGGGCAACAATAAAAATAAGACCAAAACAAGTGTAATTTGCGTTGCAGTTAATTGTGTTGTGGACTGTTGTGGCTTATCATGTTTTGTGGCTTATTGTGGTAGTGTTGTGGTTTGTGTATTGCTGAGACACTTCTTGGCAGCCATATACAACATCTAATTATAACTTTTAAGAGATAAATTAAGTCTAAAGTTATGTTCAAAACACAAAAGCATCTGTAAGATTTTTTAAATCACAATCAGAGCTACTGTCATTCTGAACCTGTTGGGCAGCCTTTTTGTTTATTTAGTTTTTCTTAATATGCATTCAATCTTCTTTTTCCAGATTAGTTTATTCAATGTTCTGTTTGCTGCTTTCACATTGTGTTGTCTTTTCGTATCTCCTAGGATGATTTTACCTCCTCTATTCCTCCGCAGTAGTGACATCCTTGAATTTATTGATGTAGCAGATAGAAGACATCAGAGTCTGGAAACTCGGAGAGACCTTCTTAACAATCGATTTCTGTCATCCAATAAGTCCATTCCCTCTCAATAACCACCATTTATTTTTTTTTCAACTTTTCAGCTTTTCTTTCCCATCGGAGCATTGCACTTCTTCTCCTGTTCCAGGGCCCCTAACAAGCTCCCTCTTTGGAGGGCTTCCAGGAAGCTCATTACTGATAGGGGGGCAAGCTGCACCTTTGCAGTTGGGTCAGCTGAAAGCCCACCTTGCACTGACTCACATGAACAATGTTCTTGCTGTTAGAAGTCGAGCTGCTACCTTGACAGCAAATACCAATGGACATAGTCCATACATTGGCACCACACCACCCTCACCAACAGCCGTAGCCATCAATCTTCTGAACCTTCTGAAGATTGCCAACACCATGTCCCATCCAATGTATAACCCCTATGCCTCTGGACAACAAAGTTCCTCCCAAGGCCAATATGGACTCTCTAGTGGACAGATAGAGAGAGATCCTCGGATGGCATCCTCTCACTTTGGACCTGGACCCAGCTTCAGTTCTTCTGGGCTCTCTGGTGGGCCATTGGAGAGGGACCCTCGAATGGCATCATCTCATGTTGGACCTGGATCCAGCTTCAGTTCTTCTGGATTCTCTAGTGGGCTGATGGAGAGGAACCTTCAGATGCCATCACCTTATCTTGGACCTGGATCCAGCTTCAACTCCTCTGGGCTGTCTAGTGGTCCGACAGAAAGGAACCCTCTGATGGCCTCCTCTCATCTTGGACCTGGATCCAGCTTCAGTTCCTCTGGATTCTCCAGTGGACCGAAAGAAAGGAACCCTATGATGGCACCGCCTCACTTTGGACCGGGATCCAGCTTCACCTCTTCTGGATTCCCCAGCGGCCTTGCAGAGAGGGACCCTCGGCCAACATTGCCTCAGCTTGGAACTGGATCCGGCTTCAGTTCTTCTGGACTCTCTAGTGAACCCACTGAAAGGAATCCTATGATGTTATCGTCTCATTTTGGAACTGGATCCACCTTCACTTCTTTTGGACTCTCCAGTGAACTAACTGAAAGAAACCCTATGATGGCATCCCCTAATCTTGGACCTGGATCCAGGTTCAACTCCTCTGGACTCTATAGCGGAGCGGCAGAGAGGGATCCTCGGAAGGTATCACCTCTTCTTGGACCTGGATCTAGCTTCACTTCCTCTGGATTCTCCAGTGGACCGGCAGAGAGAGATCATCTGAAAGCATCGTCTCACCTAGTACCTGGATCCAGCTTTAATTCTTCTGGCCTCTCCAGCGGACCAGGTGAAATGGATGCTCAAAAGGCATCGCCTCATCTTGGACCTGGCTCTACCTTCAGTTGTTCTGCACTCTCCAGTGGAACAACAGAGAGGGACCTTCGGAAGTCATCACCTCATCTTGGTCCTGGGTCCAGCTTCAATTCTTCTGGACTCTCCAGCACAGCGGCGGAGAGAGACCCTCGGAAGGCATCGCCTCATCTTGGACCTGGGGCCAAATTTAGTTCTTCTGGAACTTCCTCTGTGACTCTTGGAAACACCATGGGAAATATACAATCACTTGTATCCCTACCTACCAAGAGCTACAGACCTGAAGTAGGGGGGGCAAAAGATGAAAGCATAGAGAGGTCTGTAGACTTGCATCTTAGCAGAGCCAGGGAGGAGGTCCGACATCAGTCTGCAAACCAGGGGAGTCGTTATACCAGCACCCATAGAGATGAGTTTCCTTCCACAAGCACAGGAACAACCTCTTATTTGACACCCCCAGCCTCTCAAGGACAGTCTAATGTTGGCAGTGGCAGTAGCTCCTTGGACTGCTTGCCTATCTGCAAGGCCAATGAAGATAAATCTTCCTCAAAATATTCTTCTGCTCCTACTGACGTTCTAAAAAATAAAGACAGTAGGCTTAATACCTCCAGTGAAGGACATTACAAGACTCAGACCATTCCAGGTTTAGGGGATTATGAAGACCCTGTGCCAGACAAATCTGTTCCCCCTACTGAAACTGCTCGGCCCAAGTACACGTCAGAATCAGCCTCCAACATCCTTATACACTTTGGACTTGAAAAAGAGGACTTGGAACATCTCATTTTGTATCCTGAAGACCAGATCACCCCAGACAACCTTCCTTTCATACTAAGGCAAATCCGCATTCAGAAAACAAAGAGATCTTCAACTGCAGTTCAGTCAGTATCATATTCTACAACTCAGCCCACTACAACAGTGAGTGAGATGGACAGATTAAGTGCTTCCAGAGGGGCAGTGCTTAACCAGGATAATATTTCATCAGCCATTCTTAAACCAAGTCAAGTAATTGACTATGGACATACAGGCAAATATACTGCAGGGGTAGGTGATGAAAATGAAAGAACTTTTGGCAGTAAACCTAACAGTAGTGGAAGTGGAGGTGCAGTTCCGATGGATACTTTCAGTGGAAGCAGCCGACAACCGCTGCAAAGAAGTACGACAGAGATGAAAAATAGTTCCTTTGTTTCCCAGCACATTCAGATAAGCACTGTAACCAATATCAGCGCAATGAGAAGCTCTGTTGCTCCTCCAGCTAGTGATCCCACTAAAAAGTTGCAGCCCCAACCAAACCAGACCTCACAATCAATCTTTTCCACTTCCTCTCTGCCAAAAAAAGATACAGACATGAGACAACTTCAGACAAATCCAGAGGCCTCCAAATCTCATTCTTTGAAACTGTCTGAACCAGATCTCCAGGCTACACCAAAAACCCAACCATCCTGCACTCTGTACCGTGGTGTTCATCCAAGCCGTCCAGGCCTTGTTGTCATCGGCAGGAATGATGACGGTTTTAACAAAAATCAGAGTCAAGCTCAAGCGTCAAAAGTTGCAGAGCAGGTGAAGCAGCAGCAGACACAACTTCAGCAAAGGGGGAATACTTTGCAGCCGAGGACTTTAACTGCTGTAAAGCCGGTTCCTCCCCCACCTGTCGTCCCGGTTCCTCCAGCCCTATCTCAGCAAACGTCCAGCGGGAAAGGGTGCCCACCTCTTAAGACATTACCGCCCTACAGCAAGGAGTCCCCTGCAAATGCTGGAGTTCCCAAGCATATGCCAACACCAGCCATGCTGCAAGATTATGCTGCGGCCACACCAGGAACATTTCCTCATACCTGTTTGCTTTGTAGCAAAGAATGTACCAATATGAAGGTAAGTGTAAGACTGCACTTTTTGTCTGTAGAAAATTGTGTTATAATGTTTGACTCTCTTTTCTTGTCATATTACATTTTAAATGTTTCCATTACTGATTTTAACAGCTCTCATGTCATGATGATATTATGCAGTATGTTTGCAGAAATTTTGTTAATTTGAGAGGTACTTGCTGCACTGTTGATGCAGTAAAACCTGTCCCATTGTGGATAAATTTAAGGGATTGTAAACTCCAACAAAAAATAATCAGTGTCAGTCTAAATATTGTGTGCCAAAATATCAGGACAGTTTTTGAATTTATAGCTGTCTAGAATGTCCTTAAGATATGCACATTTGGGATTGTGTTATACTTTGCTCATCATTGCCAAACAGTGACCATTTTGTGATTGACTACAAGATGATTAAAAGTCATTTTTTTAATTGGCACTATAAAATAGAATCAATGAATTGAATGAACTTTACATAGAATAATATAGCTAATCTAATCTGTTTATTTTGTTTATCTTATAAAAAGTAGGAGTTCAAAGTATCTTGGGGTATTGTTCATGAGTGAGAGATCGATAGTGGAATCGTTGCATCATCGATCCGTTGTGGTGGAGAAGGAACTGAGCCAAAAGGCGAGGCTCTGGATTCACAGGTCGATCTATGTTTCTACCCTCACCTCTGGTCACAAGCTCTGGGTAGTGACTGAAAGAACAAGATCTCGAATACAAACGGCCAAAATTAGCTTCCTCTGCAGGGTGGCCGGGGTCTCCTTTAGAGATATTGTGAGATGCTCGGTCATCTGGGAGGGGCTCAGAGTAGAGCTGCTGCTCCTCCACACTGAGAGGAGCGATATGAAGTGGCTTGGGTATCTGGTTAGGATGCATCTTGGATGCCTTTTTGGGGACGTTTTTCTGGTGTGTACCTCCAGGAGAACACCTTGGGGTTGGCCAAGAACACGCTGATGGGATTACATCTCTCAGCTGGCCTGTGAATGCCTAAGGATCCTCCTGTATGAGCTTGCTGATCTGGTACGAAGTCTTGGCTTCCCAACGTAGGCTGCTGCTCCCGCAACCTGGTTCCAAATGAGCAGAAGAAGACGGATGTGTGGATGGTGGTGTTTTTTTGTTGGGTTTTTTTTTTTTAATGACACAAAATAGAAGGAACTATCCTGCTTAAGCAGCAGATATGCGTTTTTCCCCGCTGAATTTACAGTTTGGTTCCATGTAACACCGACTTCTACTTCTGTCCAGTGTCTACATCTTCTGTCCTCAAGAGATCATCATTTATTTCAGGATGTTTTTATTTTTGCCTGATCCAAACCTGACCTGTGGCCAGATGACTTCTGCAAACCCAGGGAAGATTTGAGGACTCACAAAACTGAAGACTTTAACAAGACTGCTTCCAAAGCCCAAGAACACCTTTTTTCCGCTGTTGGTTATGGCAGCACTGTGGCTCCTGTATTTGTGATTTTTTTTTTTTATCATAAAGACTTTATCTGTTGAATATTGCTGTAAAGCTACTTTTGGATCCATTTTTGTCAATTCTTTTGTCCCCATTTGGGCATGATGTTTAGTTTACTTGAATTTCCTTGATTTTAGATATAAGTTATTGTAAAAGCACTGTCTGAACTTGCTGTTTGTCACTTTGGGAATCTTAAGGCTTTTTATTGCTATGATTCTTAATTATTCATTCATTCTAATTTTGCTTTAAAGTTACACTTAATTATTTTCAGCTGTGATGACAATAAGATCTTAAATATTTGTTTGTTTTCTAGGATTGGCTATCACACCAGAACACCAGCCTTCATCTTGAGAACTGCAAATTCCTTCGAACTAGGTAAATCTTTTAACTTTCAGAGTGCTCTGTCTTAAAATGAAAAACACTTCGGGTTAAAGAAAAAAATATTTATTTTGGACCACTTTTAGGTTTGATCAACTCACACATTTGCTTTGTCATTGTTTAGATCATTTACTTTAATGTCAGAAGATTTATTTGCATTCAGTGCAGGTTGTATAAGGTTTGTGCCTGCCAATCGGGAGGGAGGGATAGTTTTACCATTGGAGCTTCTTTCTCAAATGTCATTATTTGGCAAAAAACAACAACAAAAGAGTTCTGTTATACCCAGATATAAAGAAGAATCTCGTTAAGTCTAATTTAAGTTTAGTTAATAAGAATTGATATTATTTACTAACAAAACAAACAAAAGTGTTGAATACCATATTGTAAAATTGAATAAAAGTCATACCAAGGATGTATATGCCTCATTACTAGATTGAGTAATATAACCCGATAATGGAGAATGCTTCTTCTTATAAACGACAAAGCTCTCATCGACAATCTACATAATCCTTTGTAAAGGCGTTCTTACATCAATAAAGGTTTCATCCAATTATGAATAATTTAAATAAAAATCTTTAAAAAATGGTTAAATCAGATACCTCATGTGTTGTTTCTTTCTGAATGCAAAAACTGTTTAGATAAAATGCAACTTTTAATTTTTTAAGTCTTTATTTTCCCCCCAGATACCCAGATTGGGATGGTGAGATACGATCATTGAGGAGGTACTTGTTATGGTTTTTTTTTCAGAAAAACAATCTTCGCAGCTATCACATGCTAAGCTGGGAGCCAGACACCTTGTGATATATACATGTCCTTTTTCTTTTATTTAACACTACTGCACTTTGTCATTACTATTTTTGTTTTTTAGTAATTCAGGTAAAGATGTCAAGCCCTCCACGTATTGCCAGACCACCCAGAATCGTCACCAGAAATCCAGACATGAGAGCCCTTCCCGCTCCCGCAGCCCTCAGCGCCAACGTGGATCAGACGATAGGAGGGCAAAACGCAGCAGCCGTTCCCGCTCTCGCAGTCCACGCTACCGCAGCAGCTTGGAGAGCCGAAAGGAAAAACGCAGCAGCCGTTCTCGCTCTCGCAGTCCACACCAATACTATTCTTCAGAAAGTAGAAGAGAGAAACGTAGCAGGTCACCTCCGTACACCTCCAGGCACTCGTGCAGGTTTGTGGAAGTTTATATTTGGACAATAACACACAAACCAAGCTTTTAAAAAATAGCTTTTGCATTTTTATTTTCTTTTAAATTGAATCAGGAATAATAGTGAGGAGACTTCTGGAAGTCAGCAAAACTGTCATTATAATGAGTTTGAATTCAACAAAATTCCTTCTAGGTCCCGGTCTCGTTCTTCATCTCCACGGTACGACCGCCCTTCCTCCTCCCGTTACCAGTCACGTTCAGAGAGTCGCGAGAGACGTTCCCCGCCCAGGAGGAGAGATGAGAAACGGTCCTCTCCAAGAAGGAGCCACGAGCGACGATCGCCACCAAGGAGAAATGTCGACAGACGGTCAACGCCGGTGAGAAGCCGCGAGAGACGATCTTCCGGCGAAAGGTCGCAGCTACAGAGAAAGAAGGCGAGCAGCTCTGAGAGGCTGGCCAAGAGACTCCTCGAAACCCCAGGTTTGACAAACAGCAAATAATTAATCATTTCCAACATTCAAGGGAAAGATAAGAGTGTTTATTGCATGTTCACATGACATTCAGTTTAGTGCTGTGGATAATGAGCTAAACCTGCTTCAACAAGACTGGATTGCATTTTTTGTAAAACTGAACTTTGAATTTTTTTGCATCTTTTGCATTTTTACATATCAAAAATCTCAAAAATAATGGAAACTCTTGATTCTTGTCACCAACACGTGTCCTTCTTTGATCTTCCAGCTGTACAGTCTCTATCAAATCCATCTGATCTTGAGGCCGTGGTTAAAACTCTTGCTCCTGCCTTACTCGCTGAACTAGCAAAGATGAAATCAGCATCTTCAACATCTGCTGCCTCGTCTTCATCCACCTCGAATGCAGCAAAAAAGGACTTGTCTACTAAGATGGTAAAAGCAAAGCCTAGCCTTCAAAAAAGTGGGGCAAGTTCTTCAGCAAAGTCTAAGGTAGGCATGTGTTCATGCATCGGGGAAATATGGCATAATTTAATATTGGATGAATAGTTTTATCTTTTCTCTTGTTGCCTAAACTCATGACTTTCTTGTTTTCGTGATGATCAGATTGGACAACTTGACTAATATTTTTCTCTCAACTGTTGATAAAAGCCATCTTTATTTATTTTTGTTGTTTTTTGTCTCTTTTCAGCTGGGTAAATCCTCACCTCCAACCATGGTGAAGCTGAGAGGAGTTAGTTCTCAACTTTCTCACAAAGATGTGCAAATGGCCATGGAGGAATTCGGGAAAACCAAGTCAGTGATGTTGTTCAGGATGTTTAAAGAGGTACGCATCCCAACCGCAACAGGGATTTTCTTATCAATGAACCCAACAATTATGTTCTGTTCAGTTAGAACTGTTATTGATGTACAAATAAATAGTATTTTCAAACCTTTTTAAGACAATTATTTTATCATTAAACAAACCATAATTGTAATGATTTTATTTTAATCAAATTATCTGATTAAAATTACATTTTTCATATGAATGAAATAATAATTTGTGAATCCCACTTGTACAGATGGTATAATACAATCCATTGAAATTCATGTCTTTAATTTGACTATACAGTGACCCTTTGGGTATAATTACTTGTCTTCAGATTTAATGAAAGCTTTAAAGATAGGTTTTGGACATGTGGTGATTTCCAATCTTGATAGCATTCTCTTATGTTCTATTGAAAATGTCAATGGGGTGCAGTTTTTGTATTAATGTTTTAGCCCGGTCATATTCAAAACATGGCCTTATCAACAACCACTATTAATGCTTTTATTTAATGCCACAGAGATGTTTGAGAAAAGTTGTTAAGTAGCCTTGAACATGGCGAGCAAAGCCAAAACGTGTTTCATGTTTGCTGGTGATCTACTGAAGGCATTGGAAATATTACAAAACATTTTGGAAACACTCTAGTTTTACCGGAACTGTTGCAGTCTCACATTTGTCTATAGCTCTATAGAGTTCTTCCCAAATGTTATTGATCTTATCAAAAGAAGATCGTCTACACCTGCTTTAACAAACTGCGTACAACATGAAAATGCTGTGGAAAGCAGTCGCTCCGTCAGACTATACATTATAAGATTAATTTTAAAGAACTTAAACTTTCTACCTGCGTCTTCATTTATAGGCAGTTGTGTGTTTTGAGAAAGTGGAACACGCTGCGATGCTGAGGGGGAAAAAGACCTTTGCAATCAAAGGAGTTACTGTCGATGTTGTCGAGGAGAAGGTACTCCACATTCTCTTTCTGTTTCTGTCCCTGTAAGATGTCTTTATCACCATGTTTATGTTGTGTTGAGAAAATTGTATTTTTATGGATATTGGATAAATTTAAACTAAATCTTTATTTACAGGGTACCGTTGCTAAGAAGTCGACTGTGACTTCTACAAAGAAACCTCCACAGCAGTAAGTTACGTTTCCCTCAGACACGTCTGTTTTTAGTTTTGGTACTGTAGGCGTATCGTAAATGAAACAATTATTTTTATCTTTTTTTCCAAAAAATGAATATTTTGCTAGGAAAAGTTGGAGAAGCATTTACTCTAATCTTTATGCATTCCCATTTTTATCTTTTTGTTTGTTAAATGTCTTTTCTTTTCATTCTCTTCGCAGAAAGTCCACAAAATCCAGCGACTCCACAGCTCAGACCACTAAATCCACCTCCAGTGGAAAAGTTAAAGCACCTTTAACTTTACCTTCTGGGGCAAAAAAGACAACATCTGTAAAACTTGCGTCAAAAGCAAAAACTTTGGTTTCCAAAGCAAAAACTATCTCAACTAAACAGACGGTAAAAACTGCGAAGGCGAACAGTGCTCCTGGAAAAGAAGGACTGAAATCAGTAGAAGTGAAAAAAGATGCTCCAAAGCTGTCAGGAACTAAGATGTCTAAGGTTCAAGGAAAGAAGTCTGATGCCAGTATCTCTAAACAAAACCCAAAACTTAAAAAACCTCAAGGCAATTCTAAGGAAGCTGTGGTGATGCCTAAAGAAGCAAGAAAAGTGGACAAACCTTCCAGTTCGGGTGCTTCTGAATCGATTGAAGGCAAACAAGCTGCCGCAGTGGCAAAGATCTGTACTTCCACATCAAAAACAGCATCCGCTCCAAAACCTGGAAAGGAAGTTGGTAGTTCAGCTGAAGCGGCAGCTGTAACAAAAGAAAACACGACAGAAGCAGTGGTAAAGACAACAAATGTTTTTTCTGACCCTGCGCTTTCAGAAAACCCGCCGGACTCTGCGAAAACCTTCAAGGCGAAAATAGTGGAAGTAAAATCAAAAGAATCTGCGAAGGTGCCTGAAGACACCAAGGCTTGTAAAAAGGAAAACGAGAAACCCTTGGAAACAAAACAACTGGAGGAATCTGCCAATGAGGGTAAAGTCTCTGAACAGCTGGAGCCCAGTGAAACGATGGCAAAGCCCATGGAAGTTGAAGGTTTAGCTGAGGCCAAAGGGCAAAAGCTAGCAGGTTCAAAGACCTCACCAAGTACCCCCAGTGACAGTCATACAGAAACCAGTACCGTTTCTCCTCCTAAACCTCAGGTCCTTTCACCTCAAGTACAGCAAGCAAGTGCTATTGAGAGCAAAGTACAAATGATAATAGAAGCTAAGGCCTCACCAACTAAACCCTGTGATCCACCAACCAGTACAGAAAACAGCACATCATCTAGGCCTTGTTCTCATCCACCTCAGTCAAAACCGACCACCATCAAGACTCCAGAAACTTTGGTTAAAACTTCTCCTCAAGTCCAACAAAGCAGGGTGCCTCATTCAGAATCCACAAAGCAAAAGCTGGAGACCAAAACAAACACTTTGCAAAAGCAACAGCAAGCTGGAGGGGGCTCAGCTGAAGCAGGTGTGAAGACAAAGCAGACAGGCCAAGGGGCAGAGCCTGAACCAAAGCAGAAAGGTATGTTTGAGATTATTAAACAGATGGACAACACATCAAAACCTCTGCATTGTTTACTTTGTTTTCATTCTGTTTTGAAATATGCATTCCTGTCTGTAAGATTTTTAGTATTGCAGTGGTGCACAGAGACAAATCGGGAAAAGCCTAGTTGGAATTCCTGATATACCAAATCACACAGCTTATGTCCTGTTTTTTTTGGTATCTCCATTACTTTAATTCACAAGGATTATCCCTTCTGACCTTTAAATGTGGCGAATGATGACCTTGTCCGTTTTAAAACTGATTACCCGTGAAACCCAAGCTGAACCAGATTTTGAAACTAGTAAATGCCTTTATTTCTATCCACGCTATTTCTGCTAATTTCATAAATGTGCGTGTGTCAAATTTTGACAGAATGGTATTTAAAAAATCTTGGAATTTACGGGTTTTGTTGTTCAGAGACAATTCTGATCAACTTCTTTCTGATACATTTAAAATGTTGTCAAGACACTGCTGTCCATCTTATTTCTGGTCTCTCTTCTCAAGATCTTGCAGCTGAAGTGGAAACCCAAACAGCATCTACAGCTGTCAAGGTGTCAGATATGTCGCCTGAACCAGTGAAAACTAAGCCAACCGCTGCCTCATCTGCAGCTACTGCTGTCCCCCCAAAAGTAAAAATGGAGGTGCAACAACAAAAGATAAGCAGTAAGACTTCCAGTAAAGATTTATGTGTATCAGGAAATTCCATTCAACAGCAGAATTCTTGTTACTTTATTGAACTCTTTTTAAAAAAATTTACAGGTTGTCTCAAGATGGAAACCATCCTGCCACCAAGCGTAAGTTTCCTCAGTCCCATTCTACATTCATTATTTTTAGGTCAGATACTTTTTGGTAACTTTGGAAAGCATACATTCACAATGCTTATTTATTTAGTTTTTTGCTCATTTTTCTTTTATACTTATTTAGATTTTTTATTTGCCTTCATTTTACTTCTTATTTTTGTCTTATTGTGCCTTAAGCCAAGAGCTGCTGAAGAAAATGTCAACCATAATGACGATAAATGATTCTTTATATTTCTTGATATTATGCAGTGTCACAACATCTATTTTTGTCCTGAGCTACCAGGTTCTGGTCTTGTGATTCTCAGTGGGGTTAAGGTCTCACCTAACTGGATGTACCAGAAGAATTAATAGAAAATAGTAATTGCGAGAAAGAAGATCAGAATCTCTTAGTGCTTTTTGATGTAGAACTGAATACTTGATGCTTTATTTGTACTTTTAATGCCAGCATTCCTGCAAGAAAAGGGAATTTGTTTTTGTTTACATGTTGTACATCCATTAAGTTAGAAATGGGGCAACACAAAATGGTTCTGTCAAAATTGTAATGTTCAGGACTTATTGGAGTCTTTAACTTTTAAAATGAATAAAGACACATAAAAACCTGGGCCAGGGTTGGGTTATTTTATTTTTTGCATTAATCAAAATTATTGTGCTGTTTGGTTCACAGCGGCCTCCTTCTGGACCTGGTAATAAGAACCAACAACCAACTCAGGAACCCACTTCTCCTTCTGCTGTATCAGCAACATCTGCTGCATCCATCCTATCTGGAACTGGAACAACACAACCAACTGTAAACGTAACGAAAGCTCCTGAACCAGAAACTGAAATTGCTGCTCACACAACTGTATCTCTGAAGACATGCGAGGACGTGAAGAAAGTCAAGGAAGAGAGATCCCCGACAAAAATTTCAGTCACTTCTACTGAACACATGCCCTCTGCCTGTAACCCCACACTTCCAACAGCAACTCATCCACTAGTAAAATCAGAGGAAAACACGGACTTCTCTCAACTTGATGTGGAAACCTTAAAGATGATTACAGTAGCAGTGCGACAGCACAGACTTGCTCAGGGAAGCGAGATAAAAAATGAAGATAAAGAGGTGATGAATAACTCGTAAAAATTCTCTAAACATTATATACTCGTTTTTCTTGCAGCTGATCTGTAAACAGAAAATTTATTTTTCCTCTTTGCAAAGTACCTGCAGTGCCTTTAACATATTTAGTAACTTTAATTTATAATATTATTAATTAATAAAACTGAATGGTTTTTGATTTGTTTTTCAGAGCACCAGCAGTGCCAATAAAAGCTCTGCAAATGCAAAGGATGAAGACACGCCACAGATAAAGGTAAACACCCCCCTCAAATTACATATCTGGGACTTGCTTCAAATTTATTGCTTTTGAATTTGTTTATACAAAAGGAAAAATACTAGAAACCCCATGATTATTGGAAGATTATAATTATTTGAGTCATTGCTTGTTCTCATCTAGGCTCAGGATGATACTGAAGCATTCGTTTCTTTTGATGACGACAATTTTAACTTTGAAGATTTTGTCACGGTTGATGAAATTGGTGAAGATGTAGAAGACTCCGCTGTTGACGACAGTTCCTCAAATAACCAGATATTTGGGAAGAAAGGAGAACAGCCAAGTTCAGACGTGTCCTCCAGTCCCAAAAAGTCCTCAACATGGTCCTCTAAAAACTCAGCCTCTTCTTCATCATCCTCAACTAAGTCCACAAAAAGTAGCTCGATCTCTAATCCGACCTCCGTGTCACCTAAAAACAAAAAAGACTCATCTGAATCCACCAAATCCTCGGTCGGTAAGACTTCTTCCTATACTTCGCAGCTTGTTCAGACTCCTGCCCCACCCAGTCAGAAAGCTCAGCCGAGCAAGACAAAACTACATACTACTTCATCTGCAGGGAGAAGCACTCGTACATCTGCAGCAGCTGGCAAGACGTCCGGAGAAACACCTCAGTCTCATAGAGTGGAAACAAAACCCAAATACGCTGCAGTGACTTCATCCGGCCACAAGGTGGCAGCAGAGAGCTCTGCTGCAAAAAGTGTTGAGTCAGAGACGAAAATAGAAACCTCATCAGAGATGGCTCCGCCAGCACAGAGACGGGAGTTAGAGTTGATTCACCAAACCCAGAGTGTGAAGAGTGATTTTAAGGATGACACGGTCCAAAAGGAGGATGAAAGCAGAGATAAAGAAAGGAAAAAAGATGACAAACGCATTCAGGAGGAGGTAGATGATGGAGAACGTTACCACATCCTCGATTCATTCAGTGATATAACTGATGAGCAGATGAACAAAGAGGGGAATCAAGATGGCGACGGTGAAACCCAGACATCCGGGCCTGAGCAAAGCCAGACGTCACATCGACAAGATCATCAAGTCTCGGAGGAGGGCGTTAGAATGCAGATGGGGTGCAGCACTGTTAAAGACCAACCTGCTACAGCTGAGGAGGACAAAGGTGAAGGCAGCACAGAGTTAAACATTTCTGATGGAAGTGGGACTCAAATCACAGATTCTTCTGATAAATCAGCAGGTGACGATACCGTTAGAGTAAATGAAGCACTGGATAAAGATGTTGGGCAAATTCCAAGGAAAACAGAGGAGGGGATACCTTCAGAGGATTCCACCAGAATCTCCGAAGATGCCGGCCAAATCTCGGACAACCAAAAACAGCCTCCAAAAGATGCAGAGCCAGAGGCCTCTGTTACACTAGATTCAGTTAGTGTTCAAATCGTAGAAGTAGGGGACAGCCTGAAACCTGAAACTTCCAGTGATCAGCTCTCTAAAGCAGATGCTGGATCCACAGAAGAGGATGAGGATGCATACCAGGTTATTGATTCACTGGAGGATCAGCCAGCAGAGGTCGAGTTGGAAGCTGACAGCAAGGAAAAAGGAACGAAGATGGAGGATGTTGACGCTCCAAGAGTTGATAAGCCCAGCAGGAGAACAAGTGCAAGGACCAGGGCGTCTAAGAGTGAAGAGAAAGCATCAAAGAAACAGGACAAGACACCTAAAGAGGAGACTCAAACAAGAGTCATAACAGGAAAAGATGAAGATGCTGAGGAGACTGTCTATGAGGTTGTGGATTCTGTTGAGGATGAATCTCTTCATGAAATCAAAACCACAAAAAAATCTGCTAAAAGAAGAACCACAAGAGGAACCACAGAGGATAAAACGCCGACATCAACTCGCATTGAAGTGCATGAAAAGGCTGACAGAGAGGAGGAAGCAGTGTTTGAAGTTTTAGACTCTGTGGAGGACGAGGCTGCCGCTGACGAACCAACCATCAGGAGATCAACCAGAGCAAGAAGAGAGAAACCAAAGAAAGATGCTGAAAAAGAGAAACCAGGTAAAGATGTGATCCAGACGAGGGGGAGGAGCACGCCTGCAAGAGATTCACAGGAGCAAAAGAAAGAGAAAAGCACAGAGAAAGAAGACAAAGCTCTTCCTAAAGAAAAGTCACAAGCAAAGAAAAGTGATGCCGTTTTAAGGGATACAAGTGAAGAAGAGGCCACTTACGAAATATTAGACGCTGTGGAAGAAGAAGATGAAGAAGCTGTTGAGGACGTCCGACGAGCAGTCCAGAAAAAAACAACCAAGGGAAGACCAAAGAAAACCGTCAAAACAGCAAAAAAGCAAAGTGCAGCTCAAAAGAAGAAAGACTCGTCCAGTACAGGAGCTGAGGAAGAAGAAGAGGAGGCGGCGACTTTTCAGATTCTTGACTCTGTGGAGGACGAGACACCTGAAGATCAAGCTCCAGTAGACCAGTCGAGGAGTAAAAGAATGCCAACGACTAAAGCTAAGAGCAGAAAAAAGCCCCGGACAAATTCACCTGTTAAACAGGACCAGGAGGAGGAGCCCATGTATCAGATTGTAGATTCCCTGGAAGATGATCAAGTTCAAGAGGAGCTCATGACCATGGAAATGTCCAAAGAGGAAGAAGAAAAAGACGAAAACAAAACAAAAGATGAGGCTCCAGGTAAAAAAGACACAAAAACAACAGAAGCGTCCAAACCGGAGCTCAAGGAAAAGATTCAGGATCAGTTAGTTGATGCGACTAAGGAAGCTGATGACAAACCATCTGCAGACAGTAAGGACAAGATACCAAAACCAGATGTTAAGAAAGAGGACAAACCTGCAACTAAGTCTCCTAGAGGTGCTGTAACATCAGATGAGAAGCATAAATCCCCCAAGAAAGGGCCGGTGGTGGCTGCAGGAAGCTCTCTGGTGAATCTGGATGAAGTGAGCGATGAGGAGGAAGACTACCCTGACGACACTGCTGAGGAAGAGGAGCTGAAGAAGAGGCAGGCTGCTGCTGCAGAGCGGGAAAGGGAGGTGAGGAGGACCAGGGAGAGAGACCAAACAAAGAGAGAGAGGAGGAGTCAGAGTCGCAGCAGCAGCGCTGGGCGACAGGTGAGGAAAACGAGGGATAAGGGGCAGGAAAATGAGGAGAAGGGGAAGGAGGATGAAGCAGAGGTGGAGGAAGACTCTCAGGAGTTGGTGACTCTGGATGAGGTGGGGGAAGATGAGGCTGCGGAGGGTCGAGGATTGGACAGAGAGATCACGGAGGGGGAGCTGCAGGAGCTCGTCACTCTGGATGAGATTGTGGAAAATGAGGAGGAAGAGGAGGGAAAAGAGGAGCAACCCAGCCAGGAGAGCCAACCAGTGGATTTTCTGAAGCCAGAGGTCGGTTGTACTTTGAAATGCTCACAAGGTTTTTTTATTCATTTATTTATTTTATATACTTTGATACTGAACATCTTGTCTGTTTCTAGAGTTTGGCATCATCAGATGAACCAGGCCGTGATGAGGACAAGAAAACAGATGAAGAGGAACAGGAGAAATTCTCAAGATCTACTAAACGTAAATG
This sequence comes from Craterocephalus amniculus, assembly GCA_036024015.1. Lineage (NCBI taxonomy): Eukaryota > Metazoa > Chordata > Actinopteri > Atheriniformes > Atherinidae > Craterocephalus > Craterocephalus amniculus. The sequence continues at coordinate 1,597 of JAVQJG010069439.1, read as the reverse complement.
CGATGATGACACAGGTCTGTAGTATTCTAGTATTCTAGTATATGGCTGTATTTGCAGGATGAACCAGCAGGATCCGGCTCTTAACTGTGTACTGTTTCTGCACACGTAGAAGGTTCAGTTTACATGGGTGTCTGACAATTTCTTTGCTTTGTTGCTTTCAAAGACATGGAGAGCTTTGTCACTTTGGATGAGGTTGGAAAGACTGAAAAGGAGGAAGAAGAAGAAAAACCAGCGACCAGGACAAAAGGCCGCCCGAAGAAGAGAAGCAGACAGACTCCTGGTAACAGACACGGCTACATGCTACTCCAGGCGTGTTCACTTCATAGTTAAGGGGCCACGGTACCCACTAGAATGTAATCTCTTGTGGACATGACCAGTAGAATAACAGCATAACCTATGATTTGGTGTATTTCATTATCTGTTAGCAATAATATTGCTAATTGCATAATTTAAAACATTACATATATATATATATATATCATTTTTATATAAACAAAAAAAACAGTCCTGTCTCGGATATGTTTTTATTTAGGTGTGAAAAAAACCTCACCTCACGTAGAAAAATAAGGGAATACTGTAACTTAAAGATTACATGTAATTTCACATTTAAATATGCAACATTTAAATGCAACATAATAACATCAGCATATTTTTTTGTCTTACAGTGAGAAACTCTCCCAGGAGGACGACGGTGAGCACAGAAGATGTGAAAAAAGAAGACAACGAGTTGCATCCTCCCACTACACTTGAGTCTTTCTCATCTCTGGACAAAGACACATCTTCAAGTGTGGACCAGTTGGAGATCCAGAAGACAGAGAAGGAGGAAGCCTCTGGTCACACTGATGTCCAGTCTGCTTCTGCAGGACAGCAGCCAGAGTCTGAATGTCCTGATAACAAGAGTTTGGGTGGATCTGTGCAGGACGAGGAGAAATGCAACACAGCTGATGGTAAAGGTACATGGAACGGTGATTGACCCCAAACACTGCTTGTTTTTTTGGAAGAATTCTCTCTGAAGTAAATATTATAGAGGCTGGCCTGTAGAAAAATCAAGTCCTCATTAAACATTTAATCAGTATAAAGTAAAATTTTTCATTTAGTGGGTTCACATTATCCACATTTTTATCTGTTTCTCAAAGACATAAGACAAGCGTCACTTAATATTATTGAAAGACCTGTGCTGATTATTTCAATATTTGTAGAGGATTCACTGTTCTGTTTTAATAAGATGTGCATGGAAAACCTTATCTATATCTTAAAAGCTGGGTTTGGAGAGTTGAGCATAAAAAGGACATCATTAACTAGAAATGCAGAAGTCACTACATCCCACTTCATGCTTTGACACGTTATCTGCACCCCCCTCTAATATCCAACTAACAATCGTGCAACACTTCTCGGAGCATCATAAGAAGATCGGCCAGGTAAATCACATCCAGTTCCCCAGTGAGAACAGAATTAGGTCTTTTTGTTCTCGGAGCCTTGAGAACAAGAACAAAATTCTCGCTTCTAGTGGAGTATGAAGGGGCCTTTACTCAGACTTTATGCCCTGAATGTTTTGGGCATACATGCTAGGGGTGGGAAAACCCCTAGCATGTATGCC
>JAVQJG010069433.1:0-12606 GCA_036024015.1 Craterocephalus amniculus | reverse complement strand
CACGACCTTTTCGGACATAGATATTTTTTTAACGCAGCAGTATTGTTTTGTATTTCTATTTAAACATAATTTTACTTTTTTTTTTTTTTTTTTTTTTTTTTTTTTTTTAAAATTCTCTCTTCCCTTGAAGTTCCGGCTGCACAGATCAGTGTTCCTGCTGGACCTCTTCTACCTTCAATCCTCCCCTCAGGACTCCATCTTCCTCGTGCACCGAAGCCGCCAGTGACACGCCTCAGGTTGGGCTTTAGGGATGTGATGACTGAACAGCATGAGCTCAGCGCCATACAGGAAGTGGAGACTCCAGCCAACACGAGTCAAGTCGCAGGTCTGCCCAGCCTCAGAAATGCATGTGTAACAAAAAAACAGCCAATATCCTAACCTAACCTAAGGAGACATGTCCATTTGTGAGCGGATGTTTATGTCTTTGCTCAGAAGATGATGTCCCAGCATCGGCTTGCACTCCACACTGGGATCTGCAGGAGTCTTCAGACACATCTTTGACATCCGACAAATCTCTGCAGACATCATCTGTGTCCAGCAGTGAACGGCGATACAGCTCACAGAGATCCGATAATTTTGTCTGGAGGGAGCGGCTACTGTCAGGAGCAGGGACATCTCCAGAACTCTCAGACTCTGGTATGTAAGTGAACTGCGAGAAGGACAAATGCAAATAGACAATAAAGTTAATGCCCACAATTTCCTGTATTTCTTCAGATTATGTCTTGAAAGCAGCCTCACCACTTTCCTCCGACTCTGGGAGAGGAGCTGACTTCTCTGGTCCCGCCGTCACGAGCTACAGATCCATCATAGAGGTAAATAAGCACATAGAGATTAGCAAATCTCACGCTACCATCACTCTTTCCTCCCTTGGAGCAAACCATCAGTGTTAGGAATGACTAAAAAGCTACAAGGGAAGGAAAAGTTGTGGTTAAAATGCAGTGAAAGGACATCATCTGTTCCAGTTTCACTGCACATTTTTCTCAGTTTTTCTGAATTAAATCCCCTCTGAGGTTCACATGCTGTGAATCAATGATGAAAACTAGCCAAATCTGAAAGCTCGGGCATTTTGTGCCCCAGCCGATGATTATGCTTGAGAAGCCTTTTGTTGTTTTTTTTTTTTTTCTGTGTATGTGTGACTGTGTTGGTGTTGAATGACGGTGTGAGTGTATCTGTTTATGTATGAATGTAAGAGTTTGTATGAATGAATGTCCAGTTCTGTGTTGTTTCTGTATACTGAGCAATGATGCGAACTTTCTAATCCTGAAGTGTTTATCACTACATTTCATGATGGTTTCTACACTTGAACTGAGCTCAGTGAGTCTGTGTGAAGATGCATTTAAAAACTACATTTCAAATTTGAATAAGAACATTTTTAAAGATTTTGCTTTGATTTTCTTCCAACCCATGTGGTGGCAGCTAAATTTAAACATGACAGGTTTTCTTTTAAGGAAATGATCTGAATACTAAGTTTTAAAATATAAAATAATTTATTTTAGAATGGTTGTGGATGCTCTATTATCCATCCAGTATACCTAAGAGAAACCTCTAAATGCTCTTACAATTATCGGCTTTATCTCTGTAACACTTGTATTTTGTGTCAGTCTCCTCATAAACCTCCAGGGTCTGACTGCCTCTCCTCCACCACCATCTCCACCGGCAGCTACATCACCACCGACCCTGAGCAAAATGTCAACGCTGGTGAGAAATACTATTGAGATTTGAGTATCAGGGGGTTAAAAAATAGATTTTAATTCAGAAAATCTGCTTTAAAAAAACCCATCATGTGGTTCCACGGGTAACAATTACTGGCAACACTATGAAGCATTCGTTAAGCTTGGATAAATACTGAATTCATTCAAAAAGCATATTTCTGACAGCAACACAGGGTTGTAGATGTTTTTGATTATTTTGTTATGAGTTAACTAATCCTGAATTCAGCATTTATAAAGTGTGTTTCTGACTTCAACACTCATTTGATATGTGCTTTTGTCACATATCCCAATGTTTCCTCTAGATAAATCTCCACATGTCGCACACGATGTACAACAAGGAAGTGGAGCACATTTAAGTGACGCCCCCTTATCCGGCGGCCAAAGCTTTGGGAATGAGGAAAGTTTGGTTTCCAACCAGCCTGGTCTGTCTGTAGACTTGCTGTTTAATGACAGTAGTGTCCAGCAGATTATTGACAAATACACAAGGGAGCTCAACCTGTGCCTCAGCTCAGCAGGAAAAACAGGTACGTATTATTTATCACATTTCATTTGCACATCTTGTTTAGAACTTTTAAAATAAGCAAGTTTGTAAATAGTCCGCTTTAGGAAGTTGATAAGAGGAAAAATTCAGGAATAGGTGAATTTTCATATTTAAGGATTTGTTAACGGTGTCATATTTTCTGTTTGATCACAGCCAGTGAAGCCTCATTTGTGGAGGCTTGTTCTTCAGTTTCTCAGCAGACTTTGGTTCAAGATACAGAGAGAATAGGAGTGGATGGAAGTCCTGCAGGTCGTCAGTCTCTTCCGCTGCACACAGCACCAACGCAGCAGCGTGGCCCGGTCAGTGACTCGCTTTTCTTTCAGCTCCAACACCGAAGTTCCTCCAAGTTACCTGGAAAATTATTGGAAAACATTTAAAACAAAATGTTGAAAACATGAATCTGTGTAGTATGTTACATTTTGTTTTTTAAGTCTTTTTAGAAAAGTATGAACGCCTAATGATGGTGAAGATTTCAGACTTGAACTATTAATGAAGCAAAATTTGTGCACTTTATTTAACAATCTGAGCCAGTGCTGTGGTTTTCATACTTGTGGGACATATACTGTATTAAATATTAGGCCTGAACGATTATGGAAAAAATCATAATCAATTAATTTCGATATTGAAATCACGATTAATGCACATGATTATTCATTGACTTTTTTTTTTTTTTTAAAGTGCTTATTGAACAACCAAAACTCAACCTCAAGTAACTTTAAAAAAAAATAAAAAATTTATAGCAATAAAAAAAATGAATACCAAGACTATATGCATTCATGTTACATATATGTGACATTAACAATTTTCGTTTAGTGTTTTTATGATTATGAGAAGGCAATATTGTTCGATTAATTGTCCAGCCCTATTTAAATATTAAAAATTTCACTTCCAAGTTAATTGACAAGATCTTCCTAACACTGTGTGTGTGCGCCTCGTTTTTTTTCCTGCAGGAGTTCGACTTTACAGTCCCACAGCAAATCTCAGGCGAACATCCCTCACTGGCTGATCGAGACCAGGATTCTTTCCATCCTCTGATTGGCCACTTGGCTGACCAGTCCTCTTGCCTCATTGCTGACCAGAGGGACCCGGCCCTGGAGCAACTGGTCGGTCAGCCGTCGGCTCATTCATCAATGATTGGTAACCAGCCATGGCCGCGGGTCTCGCTGAGCTTTGATCAGGGCGGATGGGATTCTGCTATGAGCCGGATGATGGCTCGCCTCTCCCATCAGTCCAGCTCGCATTGGATGAGTACTGGGCAGGACTTCTATGCAGATCAGCTGATGGGTCACACGGCGTCTGAGCTGTCATGGTTGGCTGAAACTCCAGAGGGAAGTCAGATGAGACCACTGGTTGGGGAACTGGACCAGTCTGCAGGCCAACACACTGGAAGCTCAGGTAAACAGAAGCCTGGAAATACCAAGCGCTTATTAAACTGCTGGTTTACAGCAGCAAATGAAATGGCTCCTTAATGAGTTACCACACAAACATTAGAGTTGTCCCGATATACCACTTTTTCACTACCAATACAGAGGGTATTATCGGCCAGTACACATTTTGTTATGAGCTAAATATTGTGCATATTGATAATTAACGTCTGTTTTGTCGAACCTCACCTCCAAACTTTAAAGTGTAACAGATTAAGTCCACAAAAGGAACTGACTGATTAAATTTTAACCAATGAGTATAAACCAAGTTTAAGAAAATATTAAATGGAATAATTTAAAATAAATTTAAAGACTGTATGTAACACACGGCACATTTGACATTTCAGTTGTAAGAAATAACGACCTGAGTAAACCCTGCATAAAACGAACTAAGGACACTCATTCAGGGTGGCAATAAAGCTCTTATTCTAACAAACGTGTCCACCATTTTCAGGTCTGACAGACTCATCTGCTGCAGGGGAAAGAAGCTATGTGGCTCTTGGAGTCTCAGCTGAAGCCAGTGTGCCCGAAAACCAGATGCTTCCCTCTGAAGCCTCATCGTACGGTCAGCCTGTCTCAGATGTGAATCCACAGACACAACAGACTGAAATCAGTCTGGTGGACCTGGGCTCTCAGAGGCCTGAAGGTGAAGTACCAAATATAGAAATTACCTAAAAGTATGATGGAATAGTTTGTCTAAATAAGCAAAATATATTTATTAAATATCAGTGAGGAAAAATAACTGTCTCTGAAATGTTCTCCAGGTTCAGATTCCTTCCACCCACTGCTGGCTGAAGTCACCCATAATGAAACCGCAGATCCCTCCATGATATTTCAGCTGCCTGGACATGTTGTGCCTGACACTCCTGAAGCACAAAGACCTTCTGAAACTTACACCGACCCATCTGCTGAGTCTGAAGGATCGCCTGAGCAGCTCCGAACAGAGGAGCCAAACCGCGGCACGGCTTCACCAACCTTACATGAATCTTTCTCCCGGCTCGTTACCTCTGATTGCCACCCGCATGACTCTGCCCTGGAGAATTCCCCCACAGGGAGGGCCGATGTGGACACATCTGCCCTGATGCTGTCACATTTAAGCATGGGCAACGATGCAGCGGTTGTGGGAAAATCTCAGTTGGAGACGGAGATTTCTAACTTGCAGAAAGGTTCACTCTCATTCAGTGACTCGTCTGCACAAGAAGCAAAGCAGGAGCGAGCAGAAGACCTGAGGGATGCATTTTCTGCCAAGATATTAGTATGAATGTTTTCTTCACTTTAATTCGATCAGAGTAATACATATTTTTATAAGTTGGGTGTTTGTAATAAGCAGTTAAATTGTGATTTAACTTTAATAGGAAGCAGCAATGGAGAAGGGAATCCTGGAGCAGTCAGAGATAACGTTAGTGAGCCTAACGGACAGTACGCTACAGGACCAGGAAACTATCATCACAGAGGAGGAAGATGATGAGGAAACTAAGGGGGAGGAACAGGAGCCCCAAGGAACAGAGGTAACTAAAATGCTGCAATATTTGAGCTACACATGAAGAATTTCTCTTATTACTGCAAGTTTAATTTTAACCTTCACAAATTTGTCTTCCAGGGATCTGAATCTACATCAGTACCAGAGGATGGCTGTCCAACACATCCAGGTACTTCAATTCAGACAGAATATACCTCATTTAACTGATGGAGCTGTAAACCTGTGAAAGCTTTCTGCAAAATAGAATTTTATTGACTCTTTTTAAATGAAAAATTATTTTTGGATTTTTCATCTTTCATTATTGTTTGGGAACGTTTTTTTTCTAAATGGAATTAAAATATCTGATCTTTTATCACCATCATTTTACTCTTTTTATATTAAGTTTTGGAATTTTTTTTAGTTAAACTTAATTACTTGTTGATTTTAGCTTTTATATTCTTTTTTTTTGTTTTTACCACGGCTCTCTGTAGCACTTTGAGATTAACAGCAATACAAAGTGCCGTAAAAAATAAAATGTATTATGATTTTAAAAGGAGCCATCGATTGGATATCAAGTTTTCTATCTAAAAAACTGTTGTAATGAGTGAGTGAAAAAGCCGCTTTTTGTCTCTCTCATGCTCAGTGACGGTGCTGGAGTTTCAGTGGGGCTCTAGCACAGAGTTGCAGGATGTTTTCCAGCAGAAGCGTCAAGCTCTACTTCAGAGATCAAACCGCAGGGTGGAGGAAATTAAGGCCAAAAGGGTGCTGGTGAAAAATCAATGTGAGAACAAAGCTCCATCCAGAGGAAGCAAACAAGCTAAAGGAGCTCCAAAGGCTACCTGTGAGGCGAAGACGACGCCAGAGCTTCAGCATAAGCCCGACAACAAATCAAAGGCAGGACAAGCTGCACAGAGAGGGCCACAGCTCCCCCCTCCAGGTACATCAATACAATCTGATAATCAGAAATTAATCAGCGACTGATTAATTGATCGTTAACATTTTAATCAATTATATTATCTTTTGATCAATTAATCGAATGCATCTTTAAACTGGTGTTGAAGTTTTATATAAGCGCATATTTTCCAGTTTGACTATTGAGGGAATCTGATTTTACTGCCATAAGAGCCAATCATATTTTACAAAAAAATTTTGATGAGAAAATGTTATTTCTACTTCAACTTCATTTAAATAAGGCTAGAAATATTAAAGATTAATCCATAATTGGTCGTTAATTTTCCTGATAATCGATTAAGACAATTTAATCGAATGCCCATCCCTAATATGATCCAATCCATGTTTTGCAGAATTAAGCCATTTCTTTGGAAACTCATCTCAGGAAGTGATTAAGTTTGTGTTAATCCAAATATCCAAGTGGCCTCTGCTGCCCTTGTTGAAATGTTAGATGACCATTTGTGCTTCGAGGTCAAGGTTGTGATGGAAGAAGTTTTAATATCTGCTTTAACCAGTATTACTGGCCACACTTTCAATAACAAAAGCATCTGCTTCTGTTTACCAGCTGATGGTTTAGTTCTGCTTTTTAAGACGAGGTGACATCCCTGAACCAAATAAGTGTTGCATAAACATTTTCTGACCTATTTCCATTCTCCTTTTCCCTCAGGTATAGATTCCAGTACGAAAAATGTGGATGAGGTAAAGATCTGCACAACAGAACAAAGGAAACATAATCTTTCAGAGATGCGCCAGAGAACTCAAAGGTGCTGCTTGGATATTATGAGCTGCTTGTACATTGCAGCAGTGTTCATGCTGTAATTAGACTAAACGTGTGTGATCGCATCTCTGCAGGCTGTATGAGCAGCTGGATGAAGTGAAGCATCAGAGAGCCGTCAGGAGCAGACAGGAGGATTATGCAAAAAACAGATTGAAGGCCAAAGAATTCCACAAGGTAAAGATGAGCATTTTTAAATGAGCATAATTGTTAAGACAACCACTGCACTATGTTATGTCTGCTGCTCTCAAAGTCTGTAAATTGATTCTTTGTTCTCTTTCCACAGAAAACCTTACAAAGGCTTCGTGCCAAGCAGACTCGATGATTATTGAATGTTTTAAGTTTGATCGTATTTTGGTATTTTTATGTAGAAAATTTGTTTTTAAATTAATAAAATATTTAAGTTATTGAATTAACTCATGTTCCCTGTCGAAATACATAAATACTGGGTTTATTGTTGCAAGATAATATAATTTCTAGGAAAAAGCTGGACTCAGGATATTGCAGATTACATTTTCTGAAGTTTAATAAACATTCATAGTCATTTGATCATTTACAAAAGTGACTAATAATTGTGGCAATGAGCTTAAAAACAAACCAAATTGTTTCACCATGAAGAACAATTCTGATTTAGTAAAGATCCTTTGTTCATTCTGGGTTAGTCTGATATCAGTACCATTTATACAATTTAAGAGATCAGTGGCCACATGGAGGTAGAAATCAACCTAAATGACACTTGAATGCCATTTCAGAGGAACCATCTCCCCACTTCTAGCTCAACCAGTCAACACCAGACATGTTGAGGCATTTACCGCCTAGTAAAGTAAAAAAACTCAAGATTACTGTCCTTGTCTAAAGGCCACAGTGGAGGAGTAAAACAGCTGCTGTTTAACTAAATGTAGTTTTAGAGTTTGGAGAAAGCAATAGTTTTTGGACTCTTCTTCTCCATTGTCGCCTGAGCTGATTTCATTACATCTTGAGTCTGAAGCATGCTCATGTTCCATGTGGCCTGGGAAAAAAAGGAACAAGGTAAAGCTGCAGCATTAAGTTTCAGTGTTTCACAAGCAACATTTATGGTTGCATAAAGATAAAAATCTCATGTAAAAGGTGAAATCTTAAAGTCCTCACCATGAAGTTCAGTCCTTCCGTCACGCTGTGGTCTCTGGCGTAGATGAGGTTTACTTTTGTGCCCTGCACAGCCACAGGACTGCGGCCCGCAATCTCCCCGGCCATCTCCAGGGCTCCAGCCATCATGGCCTCCTTATCTGCAAACACTCGGCTGGACAGGAAATAAAGGATTTCAAACTGTGGCTATGAAATGAGCTGAAGATTTTTGGGTGCAAATAAACATTTTGCCATTTTCTTTACGTTTCTTAAGTTGGATAATTTTTCAATGGAGATGAGCAGTTATTCTGCTTTGCGGAAAACCTACTGAAAACCTACACCTGAACTTGATTGAACATGACCTACAGACATAGTCTGGAGCTGCATACATTTTGTAAATGATAGTTGATAGCACACAAGGTTTTTAAAAATTAGATGGGGAAGTAATTAAAATTGAGGAAAGCATAAACATGGGAAGATACTTTAACTGAGATATCTGGATACCTGTTCATGTAAATTATTTGTTTACTTCACCGTACTGAAGGACCAAGTAGTTTTAAACTTAATGTTATCTGTCCACACATTAGATCATGTTCATATGATTTATTGTTCTGGCTTCACTATATACAGCTGCTACAGATGTTTCTTTTTTCCAATGCAGATGATAAAAGGCCTTTACCTGACCAGTCCACAGCTCTTGGCTTCATCAGCGAACATCTTTCTGGCAGTCAGAGCTAGCTCATTCACTAGACTGAAGAAATAAGAACTGATTTCAAAATATGTACTAAAACAAATAAAGAAATGTAAATTTCTTTCCTTTTTTTTTTACAGAAATAGTAATTGACATTACTCATTAATTTACATGGCTTGTATAGCAGAAGTCTTGTAATATAAAATCGCCCTCAGACTGGTTTGTTAACGTGTTTACCTCCTGCTGCCGATGACTTTAGGAAGTCTCTGCAAAGTTCCAACATCTGCTGCAAGCCCAATATCCACTTCCTGAAGTGGTAAAAAGAAAAAACTGCTTTTACAGAATATAATATAATAAATAAGGTGAACTATTAAAGAAACTGTCATTACACCAACATCTAGACTAGATCATGGTCGGAGACATGAGAAGAACATACCTTAACCTGGAACCAGGCGTCCTGGGTGCACAGGCGTATGTCACATGCTGTAATCAGGTCTACCCCTACCAAAGAGCACAATATCCACAATAAACTCATCACCTCTGCTTTGATTTACTTTACCAGGACAGTTACTTTGCCTACTTAACTAAACGTCTGTGCATAAAGTAGATTTTGTAGATCCCCCTGGTTTTTTTTTTCTTTTCTTTTTTAAGAAAGGAGGGTGAAATTCAGACGTTTTTGGAAAAAGACTGTGACGTTTAACATTACTGTCAAACTATTCAGCATTGTAACTCCCTCTGAATTTGTCAGCAGGCCACAATATGTCTGTTGTCCTGCTGATTCCTTTGAAAACAGCACATCAGAGCAACTTTGGCCAAATAGGAAAGGACGTCACTTCCTACACTCAGTTATTGGCATCTTTTTAACTTACTAATCTTATTTAAATAATTAAAACAAATAAGATGAAATTAATTACACGAGTTAAAAAAAAAAGACTGGTGAGTTAGAGTACAGCGAAATAAAGTTACTTTAATTTATACAGCACCTATTGCAGAGAGTCGATACAGTTCACAGAGAAAACATAAAATAGAAATTTAAGAGCCCAAGCTGAACTACAAGTATCTTAAGCAGCTTTTTAAAAAAATATGCACTTAATCCAAACTACATAAAGATGGAGGCTGATTATTCCACAGTTTGCTAATGCCTGGAAAGATATGCAGTTCCTTCCGTTGACATCATAAATACAATATAAATGTATACCTCATAAAAATGTTTTCTGAAAGGCAAACACAATCCAACAGTGACAGGAGACACTGGCACTGTGTGCAGGGCTGTTCCCTCATCCTGTGATAAAAACTGGTCTGATTACAATAAGGACATACTGTAATGATGAGATCTTACCTCCTCCAACACAGGCGCCATGAACTGCCACCACAACTGGCTTTGGACACTACAAGCAGAGCAGCTATTTACCAGGAGAACTGGCTTCATTGAAAAAAACATTTCATAAATACTGTGATTTATCTCTCAGTTTGTGTGATATGCAGCTCTGACCTTTTCTATCACAGAGAACGTTTCTTGGTACTTTGTGATTATTTTCCTTATGTTCCAGGAGACTCTGGCTGTGTCGTCACCTTCAGGCTGGAGGACATCGCCTGCCATGTCCATCAGGTCAATACCTGGACAGCGATGTGGTAGAAAGAATAATAAAAGAATAAAAGAAGAGCTGCACCAGGACAACAGTAGCATAAAAACTGTCTGACACCCACCAGCTGTAAAAATCTTTCCAGCTCCAGAGACCACCACCACTCTGCACTCTGGGTCATCAGCAATCTCATTAAAGCAGTCCACCATCTCACTGGAAGAAAAAAAACTTTTTATTAGCACTCTTTTAATATTTTGGGCAGTTTTGAAATAAATGTTATGAAGGATGAGTGCAGACATTAGTTTGATTGGTAACCTGTCATGTGTAAAGTTCTACAACTCATACAGCGTTTTCTTTTTGAAAATAAAGATTTATAGTTGGAAATTTGCTGTTCATCTTCACATAAAGCACAGCAGTTCTATATTTAGCAAACACTTCATGTGACAAATATTAATGTAAAAAGATACCTGCCTCCAGAAAGCTTTGTTCATGGCATTGCGTTTTTCAGGCCGGTGAAGCTCTACATGTGTGATGGATTCTGCAGGACGACTGATGGCCAAAGCAGTGTAGGGAGGGGTGGGCCCAGCCGAAGAAGACATGGTCCTGACCAACGCCTGACCCGGCAGTAACGATGTCCGGTCTGAAAGGAGTAACACAATAGGTAAAGTAAATTGAGACTGTAACAAATTAAACTTATGTTTCTCTTTGTAAAGAAACTAAAAGCAGAATCAAAGGTTATATTAATTAGGACTAGGTTTCACTCCTAATTTCCTGAATCGTTTCGATTAATTTCAATTTGATTTAATACTGATTGATTTAATGATTCATTTTCAGATACTCATGTCACATCAATATTTCTTGAATATTAGACATTCGTAGATGGCAATTTTTATGAAACACTGAAGCAACCTTTCAACAATGTGTATTTTATATACATTTAAATGATTAATATTCATGTTTTTATTTAAAAAAAATGTCCAGAAGCACTGGTGTGTCACATACACATACAGTGAAATTTATTTGTGAAAATAATTAATGTTACACGTTAAACAGAATTCAGTGTCAACATAAACTACAGTAAAAAAAAAGAATGGCCAAATAAAATTTTCTTTAAAAAAAAAATCAACTTGGTGCTTTATGAATCGATTATGGATTTTTTATTCTTTAATCGATCAATTTTTTTATTGTACTGTTGATATTTAGAATCGTTTATTTTCTGTCTAAAAGAAATAAATTTTTTTATTCTTCAACCCAACAGTCCTGCATTTGTTAATTTCTAAAAGGAATACTTTTATTTTTTACACCAAATTATTTCCATCCACAACTGCAACACAAAACATTTACGAAGCATAACAAAGGGATTAAAGTTATTAAGAATTGAAACAATTAGGCACTTCTGTTACTCTTTACTGACATTTTTAAATGTCTATTCAATTTAAAAGTAATTATTCAACAAAAATAAATTCATCCGAGGAAAAAGGAGCTAAAACTCTGAGGAAGTAGCCTCGTCTAATTTTTCTGCTAACACGGATATGTCAGTATTTGTTAAGTGAGTTAAATAGTAAATCGTCTGTTAGGAAACAAAAACTTTGACTGCAGATGACCTCCAATGTTTTAGACAACTAACAAAGACAAAAATGCAAAACAAACTTGCATAAAATAACAGAGCTGCACTGGTGACCTTTCACCTACATATACATAAGGTTTGGTTTACTTCAGGTGTATCGCTTTTTCTCTACAAACTACTGTGATCCAACTACAAACATCTAAACACACGTTCACCTATCATTACACATTAACTATAAAACACATCAACCCTCTAACAAACACATATATGACAGTGACACTTACATTTGGGAAGAGCTGACCTTACAATGACTGACAACATCGCCCTTTGAACGCAGCACAGTCCGGATTCTTTAGAGACCAATAAAACTGCAGCAAACACAGAATTAATACACTTTTCCTGCTGCCTCTGCTGCTTAATTTTCTTAGCTTTGAACCTGGCTCGTGCTAACTAGTCATTCACAGCTGGCTTACCAAAAATAAAGAGGTTTCCAGTAGTTTAGTGGTTGCACCCCCGCAAAAGCAGAAAAAGTGTTTGGGGAAAAACAATAATAATAATGTAGTCGTATGTTTTGCTTTTCTTTTTAATCAAAAAATATTTAGCGTATTGACGTAAAATTACATAAAACTTTAATTAATCATACTAAACCTAGCTTACTGCTTCCCAAACAACCTTCTACGGTGGCTGACGAGGTTCAATGTTGTTGCAGGCAAGTGCTGCCTCACTTTTAGACACAAAAGAATGAATGAATGGCAATATAGCCAAAGATAGATAGATAGATAGATAGATAGATAGATAG
>JAVQJG010069425.1:0-16067 GCA_036024015.1 Craterocephalus amniculus | reverse complement strand
GTGATGCTGCCTGGAAGTGACGTCATCAAAACTACCATTTCAAGTTAATGGCTGTAAATAATGACGGATCACCACAAAAAGCAACTCCAAGCCACATGGAGCTCACAGAGGGATGGGACCAGCGATTCATAACAAAAAATTGGTGAAATGAAGGAGTTTTGTGGCAGAAATTGCCGTATTTAGAAGCTGCATGAACCTGCCCCTTCACTCTCAGTATATTGGATGTACGATGATCACGAGTGGATCTAAATATCTCCAGAAGGAGTTCAAGTTACACCAAAACTGTCTGGGTAAGTAAATGATCCTATTTCATGCTAGAAAATAGGTCCAGAACTTCTCCTTTAATTGATCACTCTAACTTCTAGCTTTTAGTGAGTATGTGTGTGTGAATGGTGTTTGTCTCTTTGTGTTGGCCCTGCGATGGGCTTGTCATGGATTTGGATAAGATAGGCTCCAGCCCCCCCAACCCATGAATTAAGTGGTACAGAAAATGAATGAATAAGAGATGGGATGGTGGGCAAAGAGAGAGAGGGAAACATGATCCGGCCAGCTCTGAAGGAGACTTTCAACCACTTTTCATTGGTCAGCTACCTACTGATTTAGTCATTTAAAGATGCACTCCAGAAATCTTCTCAGTGCCCCTCAGCAGCTAGTTCAGCATCCATCTTACATCCTACCTGTACTGTGGTCACTCTCCAGCCAATAAAAGTCTTATCTTGACTCTTGTCTTATCTTGTTTTGTCTCTATTTTGTTTTCTCTCTTCCTCTGACAATTTCTTCTAAAGTTTCTTTGCTGCACATTTAAAGCGGCTGGTGTGTATTTATCCCTGCTAGTGTGTGACGTGCAAAAAGCAAAACTCAGCTGCAACGTCACACATGAAAATTTTTTTTAGTGTGGCTTCTCAGCAGTGGGACGCTGCTGGGCTTAAAGGCTCCAGAAATGCAAATGATAGATATCACTGTACCATCAAACAAGTCCAGAATGCAGAGTTTTGAGGACAAAAGGTTAAGGAGAAGGTCTTTTAAGTTTCAGAGAGCTATAAGCTCCGCACAGCATCCAGACTATTGACTGGCAAAGGTTTGTGGACTTCCAGTTTGCAAACATGGTCTCTGATGACTTTGAACAAGTAAGAGCCACACGCAGACTAATTAAGACCTAAAGTTTGATCCAAAACTAAATTTTTATGAATTTCAGACTGATTGTTTTTGGCTTGAGTATGTTACCTAGTTTTTTTTCTTTACATTTCAAAACATCTTTGTGAGAAAGTATAAAAGTGTTTTACACTTTGTTGTAAGTTTTTAAATGGCAGAAAACTTAAATATCTTTGCACACAGAGCCTCCGCATACTGCCTCACCTGACGCTAAAAATATGGCTTGAACATCAGTAATATTGTGTTTGAAAGAGTTCTTTCAAACATTTGGAGATAAAGTGATAAAACCATCTGCCTATAGAGTGACACTGCTCTCAGCTGCAACCAATTTTCCTTCAAATCACCACCCTCAAATCTGACATTGCAGTAACATAAACCTTTATTTGCCATTGCAATAGTCTCTTGACCAAACACATCCCTGTAGTTTTTGGTCAAATGAATCTCGTTCAAGACACATTCGACTGTGGCAAAGAGCAAAGTGCTGGAAAAGGGGTAAAAACATGAAAAATCTTATATCTCAACCTAAAGTCCCAAAACTTATGAAATACAATGAAAACAATAACACATAAAGATTAAAATACGCTGGTTCACGACTGAGTAATGTGTCCTGTAAAATAACAATTACAGCAGGATGTGGAACTCTATGTACAGTGTCCTGCATGCTAAATTTCCAACCACATGAATGGACTGATGCCTTTTTTCCATTTAGCTGTTGCCAGAGTACAATCCTGTTCATTTTATGAACCATTGGAAAATGAAGAAAAAAAATCTCAGTTGAACTGTGAATTTAGTCAAGGCCTTGACAATTGCATTTTGACCCTTTTCCCCACTAAGATGGAGCTGAATCAATTAAGTCAGGAAAGATTTGGGGGGAGGAAAGAAAAATCCAATGGTGTCCAGATGTGCAAATCTGATCTAATTCATCATAGACTCACAGCAGCGATTGTTTCCAAAGGGCCTTTCTCATTTTCTCATCATTCAGACAGACTAATTGTTTTGGCTGAAATGTTTATGCTACTGCATAATCTTGTCCATACCACAGTGTTGTTCTCAGGAAGCGTAAAATTTGACTGTCTCATTTCATGCTAAATGTTGGCAAGCTCTTTTTATTTAAAACAAAAAAGAATGAATAAATATTTTTCCATGTATTAACAATTAATAATAACGTAACATAACTTAATAATAACATCCTAGGTGTTAGGATGCTCCAGGTGAGTCAGCGCCGTGTGCTGTGCTAATGAGACTGCGTCGTCGCAGGCTTTAACAGATCATAGTCTGTCCATCATTCTCTTCTTTGTAGGCGAACTGATGCCTGTCCAGAGAAGCAGGGACGACGTCTTTGATGTGACCCAAGACAAGTCATGGTTACTGATCATTGAGGCAGGTGGCAGCAGATTTTTTGGCCACAGGCACAATGATGGAGGCACACAGGAGCTGAAGCGAGCTGCAGGGACAGGTTGAAAAGCTGCTGCTGCACAGTTTCAGAACCCGCCATGACACCTTATCTGGTCCTGCTGCTTTGCTGATGTTGATGCTCCTCAGGTTGGAGCTCACCCGCTGCTGCAGAACAGGACGCTGCGCTTCACGCTGTGGAAGATGAACATTTTCATAGTGCTCAAAGACAAAAACAACTGAGTACAATAACCATTATCAGTGAAGGACTGGTCTGCCATTGACAGGTGGACATGATGGATATTTCAATGCTCCTCTGCCACAGTGACAAAACATCTAAACATTTTGACTTGCAGTGCTCACACAATGCCAAAGGGACGATGCATTCTGGGGGCACAGACTATATGAGAGAGAAATTTCATTTTGACACATGCGTGAACAATTTAAGGAGAAAGATGAGCTTTTGCAGTGAGCTACAATGTAAGTATGTAAGTCTGTCTTGCCAAATGAGTTTAGAGTTTTGAGAATACAATTTCTGTTTCAAGAAATGAGCCAAACCATTGGAGAAACACTGCAATATAACTGGTTAGCTAACTATGCATCTTTAAGCTAACCATGAGTTTACATAACAACGCACAACAGCTCCTCTGTATATTTGGCTGAATCAGATGAAAACCAAACGGACTGGTCTTGTTGAGAGCCAAGTACTGCCGCGTGTGATTGGTAGGTATTCAGAGAAGCAGTTATGCTTGGTGGAAACTGGCTGAAATTGTTTACGTGTGCTGTGTGCACTGGTGATTTCACATCTGAGAAGTTTTGTTCAACTGAAACTATTTTGATTAATTTAAGACAGGGAGGGGGTACCAACATTTTTTTCAGACTAAATTCTAGCTCATAAAAACAACCATATTGCATGTTACCCAACAAGTATTGGGCATCAAAGTACAAGCATCAGAGAAACTATTTGACTTACATTTATTCATATTAGAGTAATATATGCACAACTAAACTATTATGGATTTTGTCAAACTAGGGGTTTACATTTCAGGACACATCTTTTCAGCGAGACGCCGCAAACAGTAGCTTGTGGGAAGGAAGGTTTCTGTACTTTTAGCTTTAATGATCCCCAGAAGAAGCTTTGCTCAGTGACGCTGCAATAAACTGTGACTTGTCCTGACACTGATGGTTTTGTCTTGTCCTTTTTTACTCTCGCCAGACCAGTGCCAGTCAAAGAATATATATTCTACAAATCTGTGCAGCTCAGTTTGCATTTGCAGCCAAATCCCGACCATAGTTAGGAGTGGGATTCATATGGAACATATTGTTGTTGTTATGAGCAGTGGAAGCTGTCCAGCTGCCTACAGAGCAAGAAAAGTACAGGATTGCATGGTCAAGAAGCACACCACTCACACAGTTTAAATCCCCTCGTTCTTCTCACACACACACACACAACCAAAACCTTTTTTTTTACATAAACAAATGGATGCACGCAAGGACACCCAGCAGGCACACATACAAATCATCCAAATGCAGAGCACACATGCACGCACAATTAATGCTGATATAAATCAGCTGCCCAATTTTTTTTGTTGGAGCGTGGAAAGATTTTTTCCAAAATTCCACAAAATGATCTGCAGTAATTTATGGTGTGTTTTCCACCGAGGGGAGCGATACGAGGTTCTGGGCTGTAAACGTTGCTCTGCCATGTTTATTTTCATTTCATTTTGCTCTGCCTCTACTAACACTTTACCTTGGTGATTTAAGGAGGTTAGGAGTGGTTTTGGAATTTAACCAGGTGGCTCTCTGTGTGTGTGTGCGTGCATGTGTGTGTCCTCCGAATTCTCTCTCGTTCTTCTTCTGTGGTATCTTCCCATAAAGGTTGTGTAAGAAACATCTGCTTTCTGTGGCGCACCTGACATCTCAGCATATACTAAGGGCAGTCACTGTAATCACTGAAATGCCCTTCAATAGTTCGATGATAATTGCGTAAAATGTTACAGATGAACGTAGTTCTTATGATACAAGATAAGTTTTGCTAATCAAAAGTTTTTCAGCCTTTTCTCTAGATGAGAGGTAAGCTTTCCAAACTATATGATACGTCTTCAGAATATAAACTCTAGGTAATACAACTGCAAATTATTTGGGAAATCTGTTTAATTGGTCAGAGGGGGATATAAGGCATATAAATAAAACCTCATCAAGTAAAAGTAAAAGATTTAACTTTAAGTTTAAAGTAGCAGTACTGAAATTTTACAAACTAGTATGCTAAAGAGGCACTAAATTATTTTGGCAGATTTTCATACTGCTTCTTTTCCCCTCTTCCCCTGATAATGTCCTCTTATGTTTTGTTTTTTAATGAATTAGCTACTGTACATGTTCTGTGCAATTAGTGTGTTTATATCTTACTGATGAGTGATATGGAGTGTAAAGTGAAACTCAGCGGCAGCATCACGCTGCGCTGTAGAAGCAGATGTTTTAAAATGTGTTCTCTTCACCTTGGAAGCTCCACAGCTCCAGCTCCAGAAATGTTCATAAAATTGCCACTGTACCATCAAATGAGTCTGGAAGCGGAAGTTTAAGGTTGGAAAGTTACATAGCGTGACTTTAAAGTTAAGTTTGGATACTAATAAAGCATCTGTGTTGCAGCCTGTCTCTTCTCTGAGCTCTCACCAGTAAATGTCAGCTAAGTGTTGACTCCTGTCTTACATCTTGCTCTAGTTTTCTCCTTCTCATGTCCTCCTTCTGTTTGCTGAATTAGTCATGGCACGGATCTGAGACACAGGGAAACACATACAGTGGAGTTCTTCAGCCCAGTGATGCTGCAGAGCAATGACAGCCCCATGGATGTGTGTGATGAGTGTCATCAAAATGAATCAGAAACATGTAGTTTTAAGTTCAGAAAGTTATCCAGTATTGCTGTAAGATGTACTTAAATTGTTTAGAAAAACATACTACTACTGTAGGTTAGCACGAGGAAGTTAACATATTTCCAACCTTCATTTCTCTTTGGTTTCATTCCTTTTGTTGGCTATCTTAGCTCGAACTTGTACAAAATTGTCACTGCAAGCAACCGACTGTTGCAGCTCTGTGACACAGGTGCAGTGGAACTTTTATCCACAATGTCTCATAATAAAGTGTCGTAAAGAATTCTTGGAGATTTCTAAAAAATCTAATGTTTTTATTTTCATGTCTTTTCGCATAAATAGGCAATAAATAGTATTTATTAAGACACATGTACAATGTGTTTTATCTCTAAACGCAACCAAATGTGAGGGACAGGATTTCTAAACCAGCTTTGTCCAGTTAAGAGCTGTGAGAGCCGACCCCAGCTGCCAATGAGCAAACGGTGAGGTACACTGCCTCTTACACAAGCATGGTACACTCCCTCCTCAGCTCAGTTTAGAATGAACCTAACATGCATGATTTTGGACTGAGAGGGGAAGCCACAGTACGAGGAGCGAACCCACACAGACAGAGGTAGAACATGCAATTTCCACAAAAGGGCCCCAGCTGAGAATTGAACCATGAACCTTCCTGCTTTGAGGCTACCGTGCTAACCACCGTAGCATTGTGCAATCACATGATGCCAAAGTCACCATGATGCCAAAGTCAAAAGGTCAAAAGGTGTTTGGCAATACTTAGTCAACTTGGTTTTGTTCTATGATTCTTATTTGATCAACTCCCTGTTTTCCTTTGCTTTCCGCCCCAGTGAGGCATGTGTATGAGCTTTTTGTTTGACTTCTGATCTGTTAACACCAGCTTGTTGAATTTCAGGAAACACCATTAAAAAGGTGCACAAGAATATTTTGCTGAATTCGATTCAAATCCCTTTGTTTAAAATTGACTCTGTTTAAATAGTCATAAGTATCTAAACCATTTGTCAACAAGAAGATATATATTATAAGATCATTTTGGACGTATTCAGCAGGTCAAAATCATGTCAACATATGTATAGAAACACTGTTGTATTGATGGCTGGAACGTCAAGCGTCACATCCTGCTATGACCAATTACGTGAAATGTGAAGAAGACATGGCTGTTGACTGACTTGCAGGCCACTTAGGGCCAGAGACTAAAACTTTAAGTTTTTCTTGGTTCAGCTGGTAGAAGAAAGGGTTCATTAATCTCACACATACAGTTTGATGCCAGCTGTCACTCACTCAGTTGTTAATTGTCACTCATCAGTCAGCTAGTCAATCTTTTATTTTGCCAGCCATGTTAGTCAGCTTGTCAGCACCCAACCAGGCCGTCAGCTAGTCGGTTAACCAAACAAATGAGGAAAAAAAAACATTCAACCAGCCAGCAAGTCAAATCAGATCTCATCATGTAGGTTAAGAATAGTTTCCCTCAAGCAAATCTGATTTAGCATGAAATAGAAAGCGAGAGAAACAGGAGGCTATGTGAACCATGTCTGGGGTGCACACACACACACACACACACACACATGCAGATGAATGTGTGTGTGTGAATAAAGGAAGATATGTATCTGTGTGTGATTGTGTGTGTGTGTGTGTGTGTGTAGGTGTGTGTGTGTGTGTGTGTGTGAGCAGATCCTGGAGTTATTTTCTATAATACCCCCAGTTTCATTTCAGGTTTGGTTTGGGTCCAGGTGGTTGGCTTTAATGTAGTCCAGATGGGAGACACAGAGCGGAGAGTGGCCAGATTTTTCCAGAGTTTCTGTCGAACCAGGGCTTTGCTAATAAAAGCAGAGGAGATTTTCACAGTTCCGCAGACAAAACCTTGCATTCTAATTCTCGAAGGGAACGGAGAGCGAGTGAGACCGCAATGTTATACTTTGTTTTTATTAAAGGGGGTGATTGACAGCTTGGAGGGAATTTTCCAGCATTAAACCAAGGGTCTTATTGGAGAGGACAGAGCAGAGAGCACAGGGACCTGGCGAAGCCCAGCAACGCTCTGGCAAGCTGCTACTGACTGAAGGCTTGGCGTCTTTTCTAATTCTCTCGTTCTTACCATCAGTTTTTTTTTCTCTTGTCCCTGTCTTTAGTCAAAGAAAGGTTTTCTATTATGTATTCTGTAAAATTCCACTTTCTTGCTTCAATATTTTGTATATATAAATTAAACTTTTTATTTTTTGTCTTGCACCTAATAACTGTGCCTTGGATGTTCAGAGTTTCACTGCAGCACGTGTTCATAGTTGGATCCGTGCACGCCCGCTTTGAGGCTAATAAAATCTAAAGTGCCTCCTGATTCACACAGCCTGTAAAAGGATGAAACACTTACTGTGCTGCACTTGCACTTGTGTGTGTCTGTGTGCGCTGCTTAGGCAGAACAGGGTGTGTCTCAGTCTCCATCTATCTCTATTATCCATCCATCACAGCCCAGATCCAGAAAACGCAAATTTAAGCCACTCAGTGTTGCTCACGGTTGACATCTTAATGCAGGAGTGGAGGAAGAGTTAAACATCACCTGCTGAACAGCTACTAGATATTCTTAGTTTTCTTTCGGTTGCTAAGATTTCACACATTTTCCTGTGATTGTCAGCAGGTAGTCACTGGGCCTGTATTCGCTTAAAGTTTGGCTCTGTTTCCCATCTCTGACAACACAAAGTTATGTCATCTCAATTCTCTCATTGCTTGTTATAACACTCCCTTGTATATAAAACTTATTGAATTATGACCGCTCTCTATTTTGTCCTTTTTGTTCCGAAAAAATGGCATTGATCTGATCTTGGACGTGGAGACGAAGTTGTTAAATGTTTTTCTATTTGCCAGTTGTTCAGCTACCTGGCCTCCCTCTGGTTTGGATCTGGATTTTTATCTACAATTACCAACATATGGGACACTGTGTCATGTTTGCTTATGTGAGACCATAGAAACAGCTTGAGCCACCATCCACATTATAAGAAATAAGATTAAATCTATTTCTCACCAGCTTCTCAATGTGTTTATGTGGCTGCCATTTGTTATCACCAATAAAGTCTTCTACTTGTTCTCCTGATCAGGAGATGGTTTGTGTAGCCAGAAGCAGCAAAAGCTTTTAACAAAAAGCTCCACTTTAATGATATCACCCATTTGTTTGTACTTTTGCTCGACATTGTTACTTTTTCTTTCTTTTAAATGTACATGATGGCCAAAGTTTAGATGTGACTGACAGCAACACAAAGTGCACCCCTACTGTATGTCTTACCACAAAGTAAAAATGCTTTTTAAACCTTCATTTTACAATTAAAATCATAAACATCTGCAGATATTCACAGCGTTAATGAATGAAATGAGAAGTAAGGCATTTCCCCCCAAAACAGTTTAATCTGTTTGTGACTGAAGGAGTCACCTTTCCACTGGAAAGCATGCAGGTCCAAGGCATTTCTGCGTTTGCTTCAGAAGTGAGACACGTAAAGTCTTTGACCACTAATTTATGCTCAAACTTACTGTTGCTGGTGCTGCAGCTACTCAGACTGGATTTATCAGCACATTGTCTGAAGAAGCTGCACAGAAACAAAGAAAGTCAGCCTTGTTCATAATCTGACCTTGTATGTATGACATGTTAAACATGTCGAGATTTGCATTTGGGAGAAACTTTCCTAATTTCAACAAATGTTCAGAAGAAACTGCTCATAGGTTTGTTTGTTTTGAGGCAATTTCATTAAACAATTTTCCTCCCTGGTTTAAGCTCATATTGAGATATTAGGTATAACTATATGAATTGACCGATGAACAAAACCAGCTTGGTTCATGTAGACTTTATATTTGCTTTACTGCCAAACTGTTTTATCCTGTCAACACATTGCAATCAGTCAGCAGTTTCAATTTCAGGTGGTCCTTCAGGTGTTCTTTCTTGTTCATTTTTGACCTTTTTTATAGCTCCTATTCTGTACACCGTCCTTTAAACAAACTTAATTGAGCAGATAATGTTTAAGCCAGGGTTCACTTTGTACTTCAGCTGGGATTTCATTCCTCACATGTAATTCTCTTTGTATAAAAGCTTTTGCTCTATGAATATAAATGTTGTATCTGAATCTAGAGTGAGATCTGGATAAGTACCTGATCAACATAGATCTTGGCCAGAGCCGGTCAGGTTTTATTAAGAAGTGGCATTATTGAAGACTGATTCATGTTGCAGGTTTTTAGTTTAATTTTTGTAATTTTGCACTTTGCAAACCTCTGTGGTACTTAATGCCAGATCTCTGAGTGTCATCTTATTAGTATAGAATGACATCCGAAAAGATTTAAATGCATATAAACTATATTCCAAAATAGCCTGAAGTAGCCCTGTATTCAGTGCATTGCCATGAGATGATTTTGGAGGACCCGGATCTTTTAGGTTGGCTTGCTTAATCAGAATTTGCTCTACATAAAATCCCAGTAATAAATGGAGTATCTACAGACAGTATTTAGGAGAGTTAAGCTATATATTCACTGAACACTAAATAGAAAACAAGTTCAAGAACAGCAACTTTTGCTGCTTCAGCAAATAAAACAGACTTGGAGCAGCAGAAGTGAAAAAAGCCAGGGTCCTTTCAGAAAACTCAGTTTTATGTGAGAAGAAAGAGATGAAATGTAATTAACTATTTTAGGGTTTTAACTGCAAAGTTGTTTTATTTTCGAGTAATTCTTGCTCTCCTCAGTCTTTTTCTTTAATAATTTCCAAGTGTTTTGCATCCCTAATAAATCAGGTGACTGATGTTGTTGTGTGCACAGGTGATGCATTTAATACACACCTGTGTGTGCACCCATCTTATCTATCCCTCAAATGCCCTGAAAGACAGATGTAGTCTTAGAGGCTTGCATGGTGGTATCCTCCTCAGCAGGAAATGTCTTTTTAACAACCAATTTAGGAGAAGTCAGGCTGCTTACTTGCAAGAGGAATGTTTACGCACAGGACCTGTCAGAGAGAGAAAGGAGGGAAAGATTCATCGTGGGGAACACGAGGACAGACAGAGTGAGAGAGGAGGAAGGACGAAAGCTGGAGAGTCCAGGATTTGGCGCTTTCACAGGTGTGCACAACAGGGGGTTTGGGGAGGAAGGAGTTTGCGTACATATGTATTTGTGTGAGTTAGTGTGTATGTGTGTGTCAGAGAGCGTGTGCACATATGTAGAGCTGCCAAACTGGCCACCTGTCTTTCCCTCGTTGTAGTTTTAGTGTTTCCTTTCATCCGGCCCTCGGCAGCACAGCTCCCACTCAGAGCAGTTAGCCTCCTGCAGTGTGTGACTGCATGTGTGTGCTTGTGCGCGTGTGTGTTTATGTAGCTCAGGTCCCAGTTGGGTTAGAAGACTAATGTTCCTAAAGGTGCATTTCACTCTTTCCTCCACCTTTTTTTATATCTTTGTTCTTTATGTTTTATTGAGACAGTTCGAGTGGAGGCAGGAAGCTGGCCTACAGGCCCACAGAGCAGAGGAGGACACCAGAGGAAACTCCTGCTCCAAAGTCAACAGGAGGTCATGCTTCAGGAAAAGCGCTGCTACCGATCCGTCCTTAATTAATAGACCCTATTCATCTGGGTGCCATCTGAGTCCAAAACATGGATGAGTTGGGAGAAAAAACAGGAAGTGCTCCTGTCTACTTTGCTGGTTCTCGTGTCATGACAGCTGAGAAATGTAGAAATAACTTGTTTGTGTATTTTTTAAAAGAAGTTCCAAAAGCCCATCTGGCCACTTATTTCTGAAAAAAAACGTGCGTATTTGTCAATGCTACGGTGGTTGGTTTGCAAATTCCAAGCTTTATTTCCAGTTTCCGACTCTGAGGTTTATGAGTCTACTGAGTTACTGAGTGAGGGGTACGGCAGAGGTAGATATTCTGTGAAGCCAAGCGGTTCTTAAGGATGAATGTTTTGCATAAGTGACCCATTACATGCTGCATTCATCAATATTTTTACACACATACTGATTTAACAATGGTTTGGATGATTTTGTGCAATGTGGGAAACAGTAAAAGGAGTGCAGAGGCCTCCTCAGCTCAAAATGAGGGCTGAAACAGCAGAATGTGATCTATTTGTTTCTTTTTCAGCAACATTAAATTACATCTGGTTGAATTTAATGACACCCACTGTAAAGTCGAATTAAAAGTTAAGGAAAACACAAAAACATTTTAAAGCAAATCTATAATGTCCTTATAAAATGATAACATTTAAAAGAAAAAAAGGAGGAGGAGCTACATGTTTTATTTCTTACACTTTACATTTGATTCAGTGTTACCATTTCAACAAAGCATTACTTTCACCCCAGCAGACAGCCTCTGTAAGAAAAAGGCTGGAATAACAAACAGTCAGTGACTTTGCAGTGAAAGTAATGGAGCATTTAGCAGCTTAAGAATATATCCCTCTGGGCTAATGAGTGTGAGTACAAGATTTGAATGAAAATTAATGCCATCCTCTATGTCTGCTGGGTGTTAGACAGGTCACTGTTTGCCAAGTCCAAATTAAATTGGCAAGTTTTTTCCTCCATAATATTATGTTTGGAGCTAACGGTGCTGTAACCAAGAGGCCATAAAAATCCGCAATCCTATTTCTTTAAACCCTATCAACTTTTGTGAAACAAAATTCCGTACATCATAAAAAGTAATAAAGGATAAAGTGAGCATTGATGGAACTACAACTTTTTGACACTGACTACTAAGGGAAGAAATATAAGACGTTTTTGAAAAAAACAAAGAAAACCTAATGTGGCTTTCTAATTTTAAAGCATAACATGACCAAATAAGTTACAACACAATACAGGCTCCAGCCTTTCGATTATAAATGTGTGACAATTCAGTGGTTTATCCAGGAAATTTTTAATGTGGTGGCCAATCAATAGATGAAACCAACTATAATCTCCGGAAGAACCATTTTTAGCTTTGGCTGCAATAAGTGAGACAAATACATGAATTTATGGGTGTCTGGAAACCCTTACTTATGACATAAAAAAAATTTAAAGTATTTTAAAAAAGCACTGTTTCACAGATTTTAAAGGACATGATAAGATTTACCCATTGAAAAATAGATATTTGGTGTAATAAGCACACAAAGTCTGTCATCTTGTAAAATAAAGAATTTAAGCATGGTGTTAACTAATTTGCCAGTAGTGCCAAGCTGACATGTTCTGCGAACATTTCCTCACTATGATATTTAATTTTATAGAAACGTGATTAGAATTTCAGACCTTAAAACGCTGCTATCATTGTCCTGCAAACTCCTAAGGCAGAGAAACTGCACATCACTTATTTTTGTTTTTCCATCCCAAAGCATCTCTATACACCAGCATTTCACTTTACATCATCATGCTTTAGCAACTGGATATTTAACATACTGGTTGTTTTCAACATACAACATTGTTGATCATCAAAGTATAGCAGGAAATTATTATAGGAGAGAGGATAAAGAGAAAGGGACAAAGCAAGAGATTCAAGAGGGAAACTGTCTGGGGTGCCCCAGAGAGAAAATCTACCAAAGTTAGTGATGCTTTAAAGGTGCAGTATGTAAGAATTACAAAACTATTTACAAAAACAGTTTTCAATCTGCAAGTGGACCCATTGGTTGCAAATGCAGCGATGACTAGGCTACAGGTTTTTACTTATATTGTGTATGTATTGTGAATTGTTTTCTTTTATGTGTCTTTTAAGCTATTTCTTATCCCAAGCGATGCACTAGCTTCTATCAAACAAAGCTACTACTGCAGCTTTAAAGCTCAGACACAACACAGAGAGTTGTTTGTCCAGTCTGAGACACCGTAGTAAAAATAGCAGCACAAATATGGCTGCTGCCAAGTATATGCATGACAAGTCAATATAAATTTAGAATATTAAAAAACAAAGCATTTATTTAAATAAAGTGATTCGGTACAGATAGCAGCACAGTTTTTAATGATATATTTTTTCTCACTGACGTTTATTTGTTACATATTGCTCCTTCAACTGGAGACATTTCTGAGTTTTTAGTGCACTTTTAAAATATTTGTTGTTTTTGTGCTATTTTCCATAGTCCACAGTTTATAATTGATTTATTTAGATAACTGGAATAATCAGGTTTGAGAGAGTTTTTTCTTTTTGTATCACACCTCATCCAACTTTCTGCAGCCAAGTTTTCCAGTAAGAATGTTTTAGTAAAGACATTTTTCTCAATTTTTTTCTTTTCTCTATCTGCACCACTGCATTCTGACAGTTTTCAATTTAATTCCAAATAGGTGTGATTTAAATTGTTTTCAGGCTACATCTTATACCCTTCTTGCACTTGTGCCAGCAAAGCCCGCTCAGCTAATGAGAATAAAGCTGCTTTTCATTACCTCCACTTTCAGTGCAGGCCAGCTGTCTATGAGAGCATCTTTGTCAGACCATTATATTGATAATACGAGCCAGTTGATCTTCCAACCTCCGGTTCACCTGGTCCAAAACCTCCCACTTAAATACACCAAAGCAGTTTGCCCTCTCAGCTGATCTATTTCATCAATGTAAAATGCAGAGATCATTAGACAGCTAAGCTGTATCACAGATCCTCCTTCCCTGCACGAGTGTATGCACATGCAAGCGTGTGCACGGCCATTCATAAAGTGCGCTCATCTATTTGTGCATAAGTTCATTGGCACACAAGTGTGTAAATGGTCATCTGTGTGTGTGCTAAATTGTGTGTGTAGGCGTACGGGGAACCTGATCTGGGCTGTGTGGGAGGAACCAGTTCCTTTTTTCCCCCTCTCCACTGTTCAGACAGACGGCCTGCTAGAAAGATCAGACTCTCAGACTAACTGGACCAGAAGTCATTAGGACACACTAGACACACAGCGATTTTTAAAAAATATTTTTTATTTCTATTAAAGGCATTGCTAACTTTGAAAAAGAAAACAATCAGTGGTAAGATTATATGTGTTTCATTTGATCGTCACAGGACAAATATATTTTTTCAAAAGACACACAGAACTTTTTCAGTCTTTGTCTCAGGGTCCAGAGCACAGCAGGGACCACTTACACTGAAACTGCCTGAGATCTAGTTTTTCTGTTTCCTTATGTTACATTGGAGGGGATGGGTGGGGATTGGAGGGGGGTGCAGGTCTGGCACTTTAATATGAGGGCATTTCAAGCCTAAAATGCCAGAAATGCATTTTGTCCGTGATATGAGTGATTTTCCAGATTTTGCAACTAACTTTTCCGGTTTCAGATGACATTCTGTTTGCATCAATGAAAATATATGAATATGTATTTACGGCGGAAAATTCAACCTACAGCTTTTCTACTTTTAACACTGTTGTGAATTATTTCATTATTGTGAGCGTTCTTTACATGAAATCCCACTGAGGACATATTCGTAATGAGTCTGACGGCAAGTGTTCACAGGGTGTTTGCGTGATACTTCACACTATAAATCAGCTTTGTTTTACAACACTAGAAACTGTCTTTTGGCAGCACAATGACATTTGGATTTTTGTTAGTTTGTTTTTCTTCATCAGGTACTTGTCACTCTGTAGGAAAAATACACCCTAATTGGCCCCTCAGTCTCAGAAACAGCTTGTT
Organism: Craterocephalus amniculus; assembly: GCA_036024015.1. Taxonomy (NCBI): domain Eukaryota; kingdom Metazoa; phylum Chordata; class Actinopteri; order Atheriniformes; family Atherinidae; genus Craterocephalus; species Craterocephalus amniculus. Next base: position 1,088 of record JAVQJG010069425.1, on the reverse strand, counting down.
ACCATTGTTTTTTGAAAAAAAATGTAAACACCAAACCATTGCAGCACCACAATTAGACTCCCTTAAAAGAACGGCTCATTAACGTTTCACTTAATGGTGGAAAACACTGCTGTACTGTGTTTTAATTATGCTAAACAAAGAAACCAGCGTCATTTGCTAACTGCTAAAAATCCTTTGGCTGGATAATAAGAAGAACACTAAGAAACAAAAGTATCTGTATCTTCATCAAATCATATATATACTGTAATGCACCACTTTGTAGCTGCCAACTGTAGCCGGTCCTCGAGATCTTCTACGGCATAGCCAGTAGATTGTAAAACCCCGGATGTGCCAACGACAAAAACACATCATCTGCTCTTCAAGGAGATGAACTTACAGTCTATTTTGCAGGAGATTTATCATGTGAAGTATTTCCATAAAAAGGTGGTTAAACTTGGACAAATGAAAGGCATAGAAAATACTGGAAAAGGTAGCAAAAGCCAACATGTAGGGTACGATATGTACGATATATATCTCAATATAGTTTTGGTCAGTTAACCATGAGACATTGTACTTTACAGCCTTGAGTGCTAAAAAGACTTTTATGAAGGATCAACAGCACATGTGCATTAAAATAGTTGACTGAAATTCAAGTAGCTGTTCATCAAAATAATGAAAAATTATTTTCAAAGACGATAACAAAACTACAGTTGTGTAAAACTCAAAAAAGATGCACTTTTGACTCAAACCAAGCGAAATCGATATAAAGGATATTCCATCATTCTATATATTGTGTGACAATGTCTCGATATATTGCACAGCCCTAACAACATGGATGGACGGATGGATGGACGGATGGATGGACAAGGTAAAGAGAAACTGAGTGGTGTGAAGCTGAACACACTGGAAAGCCATCACCAACCAGACTCTGACCAGTGCACTCCAGGGAAAAGAGAGGAAGAGCAGAGGAGGAGAAGAGAGAACAAGCATGTGGAAAGGTAAAGAAGAGGACAGCAAAGGGACAAAGGCAGATGTCCAAGTAGCTATACCTGCAGATTCAATTTTACCCCCAACACCCCCACCCCCGCACACACACACACACACACGCA
>JAVQJG010069420.1:0-26622 GCA_036024015.1 Craterocephalus amniculus | reverse complement strand
GAGATATCTCTGAAATGTATAGTGCACTATAAATAAAATGTATTATTATTACAATTATTACAACATCTGCAGAAAAGAAACGTCCATTTTTAATTAATAAAGTGCTGTTGAGAAGAGCCGCACAGCTGTTTGCGTCGTAGTTCATGAAAAATGTGAGTTAGACTACAGCAGCATCTCCCTACATTTGTCTCCAACATTACGTGTACGGCTGATTTAATGCAACAAAAACTGGTCAGAAGTGCAAATAAATGTGACATTATAGGAGCTTCTGTAATGTAAACAATGCAGACATCTTGAAATGCGAAGTCGGGGCTGGTGGGACTGGTGAGGCTGGTCAGACTTCCCAGTTGGAAATCAGGAGGCCCGTTCCAGTTGAAACTTCTCACTCAGAAGTCGGAAAATCCCAGTTCAAACGTAACGCACCATAAGGCTAAAAATATCAGAACAAAATATCCCCGTTATTAAAAACTGATCATTTAGAAAGAACCTTTCACAATCCCATACATATCAATCTCTTAGCAACTATTTAGTTCCTGTAGTTCCTCTGTGTTTACACCTTAGAACGCCTTGTCACCTGGCAAATGGAAACAATTTGACTTAATTTTCCTTTACTTGAATTAACGTGGAGCTTTAGAGCACATTCCTTTTATAGATTCACTTCTCCACCAAAGAGAGTGCAGTCCTTGTTGTTCTTACACAATTCTGAGTTGGTGAGAAGGTCTTCTTGGAAATATGCCTCTGTTTTTCTTAGGGCTGTTAAATTTGCATGTTAATTAAATCAATTAATTACACTGCAAATTAATGGATTAAAGCAAATAATTCAGAGTGCCAATTCAATGCATGAGCATTTTGAATTTGTTTTCACACAATGATGCTCACTTTAGCAACAATGAGTTGCACAAGCAGTTAACGTTCACTTGAAAAGTCAGGATGTACTGATGGACCTGCAAATTGTGGGCCGTCATTATTCTGAAGACACCCACCAATATAACTCAGTGCATCTAACTGTGTTGCAAAAAGAGGGCTGTCATTCATTTTGTTGTTTGGTCACACTGGTGTTTGGTCTGCTTTAAACATAGGTCATGCTTTGTGTCTTATCCTGTTCCATCAGCTGCACCATGACATAAGTGTATGTGTGATTGCTTAACTTAGGTCCTCATTGCACAGTTTCAGGAACTTGAGATAGTCATGCTTGAGTGCAACTGTAGTTGACTGTGTGACTGTCTTCCCTTCCAATAATAGGACATATGATAGCTTTAACTGTCCGTTCTGCAGCGACCACCTCTGCTGCTCTGCCTCCAGGGATAGTCCTGCTTGCTTGAAGCAGTGGGAATGCTCATAAGCACTCTGCACTGGACTATAGAGGCAAACTCTGGTCCACCTAAAAACTAGGGGTTCTCTAACCTTGGTGGGTTTTGCCTACATATAAACTTGCCTTGCCTTACTGTGTGAATTTAAACAGACTGTCAGGCTAACTTATGAAGGGAAGTGACGTATAGCACCTCGCCTGCTGCTCATACTGGGCAGCTTCTATTGAAAACTGCATTTTGGTCGAAACCGGCTGACAGGAAAGGGCTGGTTGATGAGTTGGTGTATGCTCTCCCCTCTGTTTAGATCATCTGAATCAATCGTTTCAAATGGTATCGCCTCAGACAAGCAGCTGTGACTGTGTGGTGTCATCGAGACAGTTTGGTCTACAGTACCTGAGTAAAGTGTGAAAGTAAGCCTAACCACATTTATTAGCATTCCACGCTCAGTTGGGCCGAGTGATCCTGACTAACCTGGCATGAATGTAGCTGCAGCTGTTGTCATTTGATTTCTGTCAACAACGCTTATAAGAAAAAACTACAAAACCTTCCAGGTCCATCCAATGTTTTTGCCTATTCTCAAATACAGAAATTCCTGATATGCTGAAAAATAAAACAAACAAAAAACTATTCAACAGATTAAACTCGGTGACATGAGTTTAAGTCTGTGACACTGAGAACCCGTCCTACCCTTTGGTGTCACCGTCATCCAGCTGGTCCGCATTCTCCATCAGCAGCTGCTTTCTATCCGATACAAAGAGCGAAGTCCATGAGAGAGACAAAGACAGACAGGAAGACATGCTGTTTCATAGTTTTCCCAGCACAGGAAACCATGTGACATCTCAGCCTTTTGCCCCAACCCCCTCTCTGAAACCCTAAAATAACGTGCAGAGTGTGGCTCAGCTGATAAGCGTTAAGCTTCCCCCGTCCTTTTAACTTCATCAATTTGCTGGTTGTGTTTACAGGCCCTGCGGTAGTTCATACAACTAGCAGGGCTTCTACAAATTTACAGAGAAAGGACTGCAGGTAAAGAGCTGGTGGATTAGAAGAGATTTTTTCTGTGACATTTTATCATGTTTTTGATTTAGTCCAAACTAAAACTAAACCAAACATTTTCTTTCGGTATGAACATGTATGTATGTATGTATGTACATTAATCAGACAAAGACTTGAGTGAAATGGAGCAAAAACTCAAATTCTTAGGCAGAATAGTGGCACACAGTGTGCAGTACCATCAACGGTCTAGGCACAGCTACCCATTCAGGATAAGAAGAGGTGTCCATATTTAGTTGTTCTTGTCTTAAGCACAAGTTGCTACGTTTTTGTTTTTTTCGCCGTCTTTTGCGTTAACCGATATTTTTAGAGCCAACTTGTGAATCTGTTCTCTCTTTTTGACGAAGTAAAGCTGGACAGTTTCTGTTTTCAGTCCAGTGTTTCGCCCTTTAGTGAGATTTGTGATCGAGTTTTAAAGGTCTGTTTGTGAACGGTGAGGCACATCATGAAAAAAACATCTGATGTGATTAACAGCAGCTTCTTTTACAATGAGGATGTCACTACAAGGAAAGTAAGTGCCTGCCATTCCCCTTTCCCCATTCATCCCTACAGTGCTTTGCATTAAGCTTGCCTTGACTGATCTCACATGGGAACATTTTGACCTGTTGCCATGGTTTCTGAATTGATTTTAGCCTCAACAAGTGACCTGATTAAAAGTGCTGAATTCAGAAGGAACCTTAATGTGTTGATTTAAAGGCATTGTTATTGATGCACACAGAAGAAATGTCACATGTGTGACTGGCTGCATTCAGCCATCGAAGGTTGCAGGTTTATGTATAGTTGGTGTCATAGAAACCTTACCATGTTCAGTTAGTGATGATTAAATATTCAATTTTACCCTAAATTCAGAGTAGACATTTGATTTGCTTTATCATTTGAAAATGATGGATTTAGTTCAAATAGATGTTTGATAATAGAACAAAACATTTTTCTTGTTGATCAATTGTCTTGATTATTCTAACAGTAGTTTCATGTCAAGAACTCATTAGATAACTCTTATTCATCCTCCTGAAAGACCCTCGGCTTAGCTAAATTGTACTTGACGAAAATCTAACCCATCATTGTTGATTAGTACAGAATTCTCGTCTCTTACTGTAATTTCTGATTTCCTCTAGTGTGTGTCCCTTCTCTCTGTGGGGACTGTTAGATGTTCAGGAACGGGCCAAATATCCTGCAGATCAATTCACTGCGAGCAGCTTTTGTGTTACAGGCCTTTGTACCAGGACAGGTTTGCACAGTCACCATGGCACCCAGTCAAGCTCTGTGTTAACATGGTATCATGGTATCACGGTGCTAATTTGGGAGCCTTTTGGTGGGGTTGGGTATATGGTTGGAGGGGCTTCCGCAAGACATGCAGAAAAATGTTTCCGCTGGAGGAGGTTGAGGAAGATTCTGACAGACGTTTGACTGTGTAGATAACTGTAGGTAACCGTACAAGTCCTGACTTGTGTTTTCTGGTCTTGTTTGCAGAATTGGGTTTTGGGATTACAGTAAAGGCATTTGGGTGTATTTGGAGTGATTAGGACTATTAGTTATAATTTTAAACACTTTCATAGAGAAAATTATTGTCTTACCCTCAGTTAAAGGCCCATTCCTTAACTTTTTGACCATAACATCTAATAAATGCATAACTGGAGCCGTTGTGGCCCAAACAGCAATTCTCCTCTGGGACGTTTATGCGCTGAGTTTCAATTCGTGCATGCCTTACACAATACAGTAGCTAGGAGGTGTAACAAACCAGCCGTTTTGAACACGCACTGTGGTGAATTTAGCAAAGAAATGTTAGACATGATCAGTGGAAAGGGGGAAACGAAAGTGGAACAGAACAAGAGATAAGATAAGAGTTACGACTGTGGTTACTGTCTGGAGAGATGTCACAGTGCAGGTAGGATGCTGACTGCTGATCATGCCGATCAGCAGTCAGCGTTATCATTTCTGAAGTATATATTCTCTTTATAATTGTTACACATTCATTCAGTCATGGTCTTATTAATGGGTAGTTTACAACTGTGTGGTGCTGTCATCACAATTATTCAGTGATGGAAGTCGGATCCCTTACTTAAAGAAGAGTTACCAAACTTTGGCAGATTTTCTCCATGAAGCACCTCCCTATCATGGCTAGTTCAGCAACAATTAGGTTTTACCAGCGGTGCCATCACTGGAGGCCAAGCGTCTTGACCAAGGACACGACAGGTGACTGAGGTGAGAGCGGGATTCGAAACACCATCCTTCACATTACTGAATGACACACCCTACCACCTGAGCAACGATTAATCGGCCACGTTCTGTGTTCAAACCAGCGAGCGTGTTGAGAGCTGCTTTCTGGCGCGTGACAGGGTACCATAAAGCATGATGCTGCAGTAGAGCGATGCGCCGGGTCAGGATAGATTTCACAGCCTATAAATGAAGTTATTATTAGAAGTGTCTGTGTGTGCTTGGAATACTCATGTTGTTGGATCACACACCTGTTTGCTGTCACATTGTTAAGACTTCCTGTCGCTTTCATGGAAAAAAAGTTCTGAAAATGTTAATGATTAAGTCTGATGTTAAGACTTTGATACGGGTTAGGTAGGGAGTGCTTATGTTTATGGTCAGTAAGGTCAGTAAGTAAGTTTTTGTGAAATAGATCCAATTTGCTGTGGATTCTGAATTCCCCTGAATACTCCACAAGAAGCCGGTATGTTCTTGTTCTTTGAGGTGGGCGTGGATAAGATGTGAAAGCATGAAGGGATCGTACTGTAGGCACTTCCACATTTCTACTGTGTTCACAATCGTGCATTGTCACTGACCAACTTCCACATAAGACATGGCTGGCTCATTGCACATATACACCCCTGGCCCGTCTCGCACAACATTTCTCATGGAGGATGAAATCCCCTGATGGAAACTAACAAACTTATTCCTCATTCTTGCTTCCTCGTGATGGACATATAACTAGCTGGGCTGTTAGCTGTGTGTGTGTGTGTGTCTACAAATATTGTGTACTAAATTGTAATACCCAGGCACACGATTTGTAAAAGAAGAAACGGACATACAGGATAGCTAACATGTCAAACTGTTTGCGCACGCACACGTAGTGAGAAACACGCTGGAGAGGAGGGAGAGCTGAAACAGGAGAAGCTGAACCAAATCCAGATCTGATTGGTATTCAGAGACTGAGTTTGTCTGCAGGGAGACATTCCTGCTGGTGCATAGGGGGGATGCAGAGGAGGGGGGGGGGGTGACTTCATTCTTCAATAAAAGATCAAGAGCTATGGCTCTGCTTTTCTTCTGCTGTTTTACAAGGTAGAGGGCGGTTACCTCTCTGTCGTCATCATCAGTATCATTCAGGTTAAAATACAGATGTTGTGTTTCTGGTTGTGCAGAGGCTTTATAAAGATGTGAATAAGTTGTGTTGTTGCTGTGCTCATGCTGTTTATTAGTAGAATAATACTCATGGATAACAGTTCTTTTAATTCGTTTTTTCCTCTTGTGGAGTTAAAGATCATCATCAACACATTAACTTTGACTAGAAAAGAAGTTGCCAATTATTTGTTGGTGCAATTCATTGATAGCTGAAACAATTCGTTTTATGTAGATGTAGATTTTTTCATTCATATATTTGCATGAATTGTGTTTAGTTAATTTCACATGGTTTTTTTTTTAAATCAGATTTATCAGATATTTACTTTTTTGTGGATGATCAGTTTGCTATATTTCTCTATCGATAGTTCTGGTTTGATTCAAGTACTATGGCTCATTTTAATTAAGTTGGATGATGATGAATAATGTTTGTTTGTCCATAGTTGAATGATAATAATACTTTTTGGGGGGTTATTTCTTTTCAAATTATAATTATTTTTTTAATCTAATCTTGTTTGTTGCAGTAACTCTGATTCCGTTTCCAGAATTTAATTTACAAAAAGCCTTTATTTAGGAAATTTGGCTTTTAATATAAAATGTTATTCATGAATTGCTGTAGATCTTTTAAGTGGTATCAGAATATATCCTGGCTATCGCAACTTCAATGCGAGCATTTAGTCTGGCTAAGACCAATAGGGAAACCGCTTCTCAGAAGGGACGGTTGACCCGCCTCCTTCAAATGTCGCTGTTTGTGATTGCTCGAAGCTTAGATCAGTCAAAGCTTAAACCAATCACAGCACTCTTTTCTCTGACTTGTGTGTAGCCAGCGGGGCTAACAAACTCTTACCGAAGCTGGTCGGGAGAAAGATGTTGAGCCCGCTTCTTTGGATAAGTTCAAATTTGATTGGCTCCCACTTTTAGGGGATTTTGAAAATCGGTTGAATAGGTCTCTTGGCCAGACTATGTGGAGCTTGTGAAATTTAGTTGGCCGGACCAGGCTAAATAGAATATACACTTGTAAGAAAATGGATATGGATGTTGGCTCCAACTTTAATCATACCCATTAGAAATTATTGTAAAGATATTCTCAGAAGGAAAAATGAATCCATACATTCTTGTATATATGCATAATAAAGTATTTTCTGAGCAAAAATGGCTTAGAGAATGCATCTATCTGTCCAAAATGACATGAAGGGCCACAGTCTGGAGGTATTTTGAGTTTTTACACAACAATGACCGCAAAGATTTGTTATTCAAAATAATGACATACAGCACATGTGTTTATAATTTACATAATATAACTTATTTTACCATCTGTTTGTTTGCAGATCTTGTCCTTATCAGCCAGAGAGCTGCACTGGGCTTGGGCTTCATGGAAATGAAACTAAACAAAGAGACAACAGAACGGGGAAAAATGTCCAGATGACAACGACTATGCTGCCATAGCTAGTGGAATGACAGCTCATCCATACCTTCCTCCTACTGTCACTCATCCATTTTTCCATCCGGCCATGTTGCTAAGGAGGAAGCTGTGTGCTGTTGCCGTGTTTGCTGCCGTCCTCCTCCTCATGCTTGCAAGTCACAGCATTCAGAGACAAGGACATTGGCATTTCCAGCCATTGTCCTTGGCCCAGCTCAACGGCCAGGCCACACCTACAGGCAGAGAGCCAGGTAAGACGGTGGTGGAACAAATCAAAGGTACAAAAGAGCTGCTTTTCATGATTATTCTTTCAGGGCATAGAAACTGAGAGCTGGAAATTATTTGATCCAATTTCTCTGTCAGGATTGACATGATTCGCAGATCGGAATATCAGGCTAAATTCGCCGATCCACCTCACTGATCCAAAGAGGAACCTGTCATTGTCCTGTGTTTACAAATTATAAGTAGGCTTACTCCGGCTTCCTCCCTGCATGTGAGGCTAATTGGGCACTTTAAATTCTCCTAGGAGTGAGTGTGTGTGAGTGGTTGTCTGTCTCTCCATTTTGGCCCTGCGACAGACAGGGGTTACCCCGCCTCTCGCTCACGACCCAATTGGATTAAGCGGTTCAGAAAATGGATGAATGGATGAAGTTTCCATACAGATCAGAAATGTGTCCATATTTCCGAAGGATGTGTATGAAAGCAGACACTTTTCATACTGTCACAACAATCTACCCCTTTTACACTGATTTGAGTTACCACAATTGTGTGCATTGGTGCATCTCTAATAGTAGCTATTAACCATGTAAAAGGAAGAATGTTGATCCTGAGATGATGGTAAAATAATATTGGTTGTAAGACTAAGCAGCTTCAATTTTTGTAAATATAGTAGTTGGAGCATTAAAGTATCTTTTTAGTGGTAGTGTCAGTTGCAACGTTTTCAACAATAAACACTAGGCATGTAAGAAGCTGTATTGGCTTTAGTAATGTGATCATTTACTTTTTTTAGCCTCAACATTAGAATGACAAGCCTGATAATGTTCAGGACTCCAGAGCAGCTCTGACCAGTGAGGGCTTGGCCACGGGACATCTGGCTGTGTCCACTGGAGTCTGGCACTGGGCTGCTGGCAGCAGATTTGTTGGTTAGGCTTGTTCTGATTCATCTGACATACAGAACGCTCAATCACATTATGATCTGGCAGGTTTGGAGGCCAGGTCAGTGCCTTTCTGTGTTCTTCCACATGTTTGTTGGAGTGGTAATGTTTGTGATCCCCACAGAAGAGCAGGCTGGCTCTGTAACAGTGATTGGAACATGTTCAAATTTGGGGCCAGGCCTGGGATAGTTTGTTTTCCAGCAGGATGTTGCATCATGTTATGTTCCTTTAGGGCCCATGTTGGTGTTTATGGATGATCAGTGTTCAGGAAATCATCTTCACTGTTCTGTTCCTCTGATTTATTTGCAGTGGTTAAACCCACAGTTCATTCTGCTGTCTTCACACCTCCTCCTCCCATTACCACCCTGTTTGAAACTGAGGAGGAAGAGGAACCGGAAGAGGAGGAGGAGGAGCAGACTGCAAATCACATAGAGTCCAAACAGAGGTGATGCCCTGGAAGTCATTGACTCTGTTGTCCCCTGATTTCTTTATTCAGCCGATGTCCAACCACTCTGTGTTGTCCTCTTTCAGGCTGTGTGGTTGCTCAAAGTCCTGTGTGTCAGACCTGAATGGGTGGGACTGGTTCAGCCAACGCTATGACCCTGATCAGGAGCCCATTCTCCGGGACACCAACAAGTTTGACTCTGATGCACTCGCCTGGTGGCTGGTGAGAACAAACAGCAGCACATTTTTTTGTAATGCTAAAGCGTGATTTTCAATTAGTGGTTTGATATCAAAACCAGAGGATAAAACTGGATTATTACTAAAATTTTTCCAGTAGAAAATATTCCCACAGTCCGCTATCCGTATTTGTGAGGTTGCTTTACTTTGGCTCCGGTTATTGATTTATGGAGATAATCAAATTCTGCAGAGATTTTTATTATAACTGGCAGCTTTTCTGCAGGTATCTGAAAGCTGGATTAAACCTCTAGTCACTTTAGATAATCACAATCCACAGTTGGTGAAAAACCAGAGTCGGTGATGAAACTGGACATAATCTTACGGAGTTCAGAAATTGTAGCAATTTAGCAAACCGCTAAAGAAGTTTTCCTTTTTTCAATCATTTCTTTAGTTGCTGAATTTGAATAAGGTGCAATCACAAAGTCCTGACTCATCTTACAGAAAATCATTGCAGTCCATTAACTGGATGGACCCCTCCCCCCACTTGCCCATTCATTTGCCAACACAAACCGGCTGAATCACGAGTCTGATTTGTTTTACTTCAAAGTCCATGAAGAATACAAAGTAATATACCGTGTGGACTTAAGACAATAGTCCAGACCAGTCATGACAGTTATAGAAAATTTGAAAGGCCTCAGATTTTTTTCCTTTACATACACTGTCAGCGATCTACACAAGTAAACAAATGTCCAAGTATTTTTCCTGCTTTTATAGATTAAGTCCTGCTGCAGAAACCATTAGTGGATTAAAAGGAGGGGTAGTAACGCTCCAAACATCATTGCTTTGGTTTACAGTATGCAGTATATGCCCTGCAGTTTCCTGTGCAGAGCCGTGCTGCATTCATTCAGACGAATTCTTGTGTTTTGTTTGTCTTTTTAAATATAATTTATACATAATTGGTTTCAATCTATAACATCAACACTATAAAACCACTAAATCCTTTTTTCCCTTTTTTTTATTTCATTTGCTTAACAGGGTCTTCAGCGGTCAGGGAACGACCAGAAGTTAGAGGAAGTAATGGCTCAGATGTTCAAGGTCATTCCCCGTCCTACAGTGAACACGAGGCCCCTCCCCTCCCGCTGCCGTAGATGTGCAGTTGTCGGTAACTCTGGCAACCTGCGGCAGTCGGGGCACGGCAAACTGATCGACTCTCACAGCTCTGTGATCCGGTATGTATGTCCAAACATGTGCTCCAGATGCAGACACAGGAACATGCACACAGTTCTCACCCTCTTCCTTCCTGTCAGAATGAATAAAGCAGTGACGCGAGGTTTCGAAAAGGATGTTGGTAGTCGGACTACGCATCACTTCCTGTACCCGGAGAGTGCAGTGGACATGAGTCCCGGAGTCAGCCTCGTCCTACTGCCGTTCAAGCTTAGAGACCTGGAATGGCTCGCCAGCGCTCTGTCAACTGGTCAGATTAAGATGTAAGACTCATAAATACACACATAAACAAAGTTGAGTTTAATTGAATTTCTAACATAATCAGAAAAGTTAATGTCTCACACTTCTAACTCCATATTAGGCAACATTATACTGAAATATGCTTGAAAATATGTATAGCTTTATCTTAAATGTGACAGTTTCATCTGTTTACAAGTATGCCTGGTCAAATTATTTACATATTTAGAATATGTATTTAAAGTTTTTATTTCTTACACTATTTATTTATTATGTCTGTATCATAAAAGAGCTGACGTTCAATGCTCACTTAAAACATTCACATGTGACCACTATGATATGCACAAACTGTGACACCTGAGTTGAATTAATATATGAACACACTCTCTGTTACACATGTCATGTTGTGTGTAGATTAATGCAAATGAACAGGTGGATTTAATACACTGTATATTTTCTCACAAGTAATTGAGTCTGTGTTTTTAGGACCTACATGAGGGTTAAGGAGAGAGTGGCGGCAGATAAAGATAAGGTAAACAAACACTTCAACATGTTCTCCACCCATTGCAACATCAGTGTTATCTCTGCTGTCAGCCTCTCTTTTTGCTGACTTGCCATTATTTTTGTTATGGAGATACTTGACTTCTCAATTTTACCTCCGCCGAGGAGGTTATGTTTTAGCCGGCATTTGTTTGTTTGTCTGTCAGTGTACAAGATAACTCAAAAAGTTATGGACGGATTTCGATGAAACTTTCAGGATAGCTTGGGAATGATGCAAGGAACAATCGATTAGATTTTGGTAAAGACCCGGATTACGGATTCTGGATCATTTTGAAATTTTCGTTAACATTGCAGTCAATGGAGCTTGGCGGAGGTCTGCGCTCTCCGAATGCTTTTCTGGTTTTTCTGTCTGTTTACTTTTTTATGTTCTCTGTTTAGTTTTTTTTAATTTGTTTTTGTAGTAAGGTATTCTTGTAAAAATGTAAGAGGAAATTGTAATATATTGACAAAAAAACATTGTGGCTGACCACAAATGACTCAGTAAGTACGCTGGCTGTTACTTTGCACCCTGTGTGTTTCTGTCTGAATGTTCTCACTCTTCTTAGTCACTGTTTTTAATGATTAACTCTATGTGTGTGTGTGTTTGTGTGTTCAGGTTCTGGTGATGAATCCAGTATTTTTTAAATACGTTCATGATCGTTGGACTGAGCATCATGGTCGCTATCCGTCCACTGGAATGCTGGCCATCATCTTTGCTCTCCACACCTGTGATCAGGTAATTTATCTTCATCCACTCTGATCTTCAGTTGTACATCACCCTTTTACCATGTTCTTATGCTCCCAGCTAAATTTAGTTTGTGTTTTTCTTGCTGTTGCCGCATGCAAACGCTAGTTACCAGTGTCCTTCACAGCTCTGTGCATGTATTTCTACTACCTCTTTTTGTTTAAACCTGTAGAGGAATTGGAATTCACCCGAACTGTGAAAATCATGGGATTGTCCAATCCAGCTGTTGTCCCAGCTGGGCTTCTTTGTTTTTAAGATGTAATCTTCTTATTTGCTTTTCGTCTGTGTTCAGGTGTCTGTGTTTGGTTATGGTGCTGACCACCAGGGGAACTGGCATCACTACTGGGAAGAGAACCGCTATGCCGGAGCCTTCAGGAAAACTGGAGTCCATAGCGCTGACTTTGAGACACAAGTCATCCAGCAGCTCGCCAAAGAAGGAAAGATAAGTCTACACCTGTGACAGCATCACTCGCCCGATGACTGAAGGATCGATGGTCTGAACCACTGACAGACTTTTAGACCTTCTGCTTGATGCAAAACTTCCGATTTACTGACTTGACGTACCAGTAAACCAGCAAATAGTCCCAGAGAGCAGCAGACAGACTGGCATGTATTCCAGCTAGGCTGACTGATTGTCTGCACATTTTTGTGTCTTCTGGCACTGAACAACCAAATCTGAGCCAGCTCTGATCTGTATTTTTATCTTTTTCATCTTTGGTTGGAGAGTTGGACGGGAGTCATTCCTCAAGATTCTGTCTTTTATCAAATACCACGTTTGCCTTGAGTCAAGCATCCAGATCATGCTGGATTGGAGGATACTTCTTTGGACATATTTTAGATGCCTGTGGACACGAGTGTGGAGGGTTGAATAGCTAAACCACCACTCATCTGTTAGGCAGTGCTCAGTTTATATTTTAGTGCTAGTTTAACTAAGATTCTGTTTCTGGGATCCTCCACTGACCGTCCTGTTGTCTGCAACTGAAGGGATTGACCACGATAGGTTTTGCTCTGAGTAAGAAAAAAACCACAGATTTTTTTAAGCCTTTTTATTGGAGTTCGTTGACATTATACAAGGATAAAATCTACTTTTTTAATAAAAGCACTTTAACGAGAGGACAAAAGGGTGGCATGTGGTCATATCGATTTTTGCTTTCCAACCACATGAGACTTGTCTTTTCTATCATTTATAATGCATCTCTTTGTAATTGAATTTTAACACAATCCGTCCTGAGCTAGAGGATCAAGACAAGCTCTAACAAGAGCTGGGATTGGATGAAAGTTTGCTAAGAATAAATAAATATGCTCTGACTCAACCAAACATGGATAAGGAGGCAGACAGTGGGAGGACTCTGTGTTTTGTCAAACAGTCTGCAGCTGATTTTACCCAAAATGGGAAGAAACGATTTGTTTTGAAAGAACTGCGATTTAGTGTTTTCTAATCAACCATGATGGCAAGCAGCAATTTTCACAAGATTGATTATTTTCTCGATATTTTTAAGTATATACCTGGAGGTATATACCTAAGTATATACTTAGGACTACAACACCACCTGCAGCCATTTTGCAGCTCACTACAAAAAAGAGTTGCATTTGCCCTGAAACTTAAGAACATTACTTAAGACTTAAGAACAGCATACTGTATGCAGAAATTTAACGTTTCATTCTCTGAATCACATCTCAGAAGATGGAAGTGACAAATATGAAGGAGACAAGTGCAACTTTTGAGATTTATTAAAACTTTACAAGTCAAACAATCTGTAAACATGACCAGCGTGTGCACCACACACGTAAGTGGAGGATGGAGCATGGTGGTTAAGTTCAACCAAAAATAACCACAAAGTGGAGAGAGACTGAGCATTTCAGCAGGTGGCCATGAAAGCTGCCCCACCTGCACTGTGAATGTAAAAACAGCTGTTACTGATTGTCTGTTATGGTGATCTGAATGTTTATGTCTCGGTTTACATTACAAGCAGTTTCAGGACATTTTCGCACAAGTTTGATCAAAATCCTTCAGTGTCAGTATACTTGCTTTCAACTTTTTATTAGTGCCTTTTATAATTGCTGCATGTGAGAAAAATACTAACAGGGTGGGCGCTTTGAGAATAAAACAAAACCTCAGTGTATTATAAGCTGAGGAATCAAATCTGTGATGCATCAGAGCAACGTACTGTAGCTAGGATATGATAGTTATTTAAAGAGAGGTTTGCAATGAGAGTATCAAGTTCATTTGACCAAATTTTAAGGTTTTCTTTTCTTCTGATTTGCTTTTGTAAACAAAAGTTAAAATATTGCACAACAGAAGCATGAGTTCTTGTTAAAGATGTTTGTGAAAGAGGACGATTCAGTTGGATTACACATGTCTGATTATCCTGAGCTGAAACTAATGTTAAATCAGGTGAAACATCTGTAAATGTAGCAGTTTTTCAGATTTAAACTAACATACTTGTGTTAAACTGTCCTGAAACTGACACTCCGTGAGACGCTCGTCTGCTTCAAACAGCCATTGTTTTTTTTTTCTTTGTTTAAAGGTGCATTGCGCAAGTTGAAATGCTAAATACTGTTTTTTTTGTTTTCCCCAACATCCTCTTACAATCACCTGATGTCTAAGATGAGGTGATCTCTATCCACCTTAGCTGCCTCTATAGTCCTGTTTCTGCTGCTCAGTGAGAGGGATGCGGGATTTAATCCTCAGGGTGTGTGTGTAGGTTGACGCGCTGCACATGCTCCTTAACGTGGCCGCTGCCAGTGTCGTACTGTTTACTCCGCCGCCATTAGAGCATCTTCAGACAACACTGTAAATGGATAACAATAGACCTGCGACTCAAGTGCCTGTCAAACACCAACGTATACTTCTGCAAGACAAAGAAAATAAAAACTTCTAGTGTGTGTCTAGTTTGACCAAAACAGCCAAACTGGAGTCTGACCGCTGCAGGAGTATAACGAGAGTCAACATCAACACTACTTTGGATAAATGGAGGGAGCCAATCTGCTCTGGGAATAAAACGGGACCCTCAGCTGGTTTTCTGCTTAATAAAAACATAAATGTGACGTGTATGACGGAAATCAGGATATGCAAAACTGCAATGCTACATGTTTTTAGTAACACTAACCCTACCGTTCGTGGCCTTTGTCACTGTTTGGCTATTTGTATGCTAGCTATGCTTTATTTATTCATTATGCATTAACTGCGGACATGGACTGAGTGCAGTGCAGGTAAACAAAGACCAAAGTAGTCGAGGTTGAAGCGGCCTGTGCGCGTACACAACATTGGTGTCACTTACACTTGTCACCAGCGCAGGCAGACTTCTGGGATAAAGCTACAACTTGCACTTTGCTCCTTTAAACATCTCTGTGATCAACACAGCCGAGACACAACCGAGACAGATGGAGAATCAAAGTCACACACTTGTTCTTATTAAAAAAACAGGTTGTTTTCTTTTGGAGAAATTCACAGCCTCACACATCTGCCTGATCACTGTGTTTTTAGGACAATGTGATTCCTACACAGAAAGTTTAAATGAATGGCCAGACCAGAAAAGGTATGAAATAAAGTGAAGATTTTGTTTGAAGCAGACTAAGATCTCACATAAGAATGATCATAAGTGCTGGATATTCATCTGGAGGCTGCTTCTCTGTCGTTAACTAACTATGGAACAAAAATCACATGGTTTCTTGAATTCAGTTGGTTTGTTGCCGGAGGCCTTAGTTTAATAGGAAACATCTGCTGGTGTTTTTTTTTTTTGCTTTTAAGTTTTCACCTACTTTAACACTTTACTTTGTCCTGGAAAACTCCTAGGCTCCTGCCAGTAAAAAGGAAATGAAATGTGTGTATGTGCATGTAATAAACCTAGTTTTAGCCACTTAATGACAGTGCAGCAGCCCTGCTGACTCCTGAGCTGGATTTAACATAATGCCTGCAAGCTTTTAAACTTGACATGCTAAGTTGTTTGTAACTGGTTTTTACTTGTTCATACTTAAAAAAATTATTTGTTGTGACTTAAAATCCAAAGTTGTGGTCATCAAATTCCCTGCAGTCTGGGAATGTAAAGTTTATGAACATCAGGGATGCAGGAAAGTGCAGATTAGCATGAACCAATCAGCTGCTTCTAGTTCCAGCATCATTTTAATGCCATCTGTATGTGATCTATACATTCAGAGCAGATTGACAAATTAGGTATGATGTATGTTCAGCTTTAATGCAGCTCATTGTGTTTAGACTGTGGCTGATGAAACCGATAGGAGCACTTTGATATTCGGACTAAATAACCACAGAAAATGTCATGAACCCACCACTGTCACTTTGAACAAAATAAAGAATTTCAAACATAAATCATGACTCGCATTTTCCTTTTTAGAAAAGCTGAAGACACTCAGGAGGTAAACACGGAAACAATCGAATAAAGCTGGTAAAAGTTCTGATGGGAAGTTTTACATTGGTAAAACCTACAGCAGTCCATTTTCTGCAGCCATAAGTAAAAACGGCTTGAATCATGTAATATTTAAAACAATTATCATCCCATTATCCCATTAAACTACAATTTAGGCTCCAACAAAAATCTATCAACAGTTTAGTGTATAATTGGTAAAGTTGATTAAACTCATACTATGAGTTATTCATGAGAAACTTGAGGCTTTTAACCTGTCAGGCTATTTTTGTTTCTATAAATATTAAAATACAACCACAAATGTGTATTTGTGCTGGCAGGTTACAAAAATGGAAAGGAATGTTGAACTTAATGAAATAACTCTGCATACATGCTGTGTAACACCAATAAACTTCCTTCAAAAAATCTAAAAAGAGAACATTGGACTTTGTTTTATGTGCTTTCTTCTCAGTAAGTTTACCAGAGAATAGTTCAGCCATTTCTGTGGTCAGCTTATGTTCTTATGCAGATTCTTGCGGAATTATATAAAACTTGGTTTAGAAAGTAAGATTTGTTTTTGTATCTTTTTGTTAAAACAATGTTCCTTAGCAATAAAATTTGTGGGCTGTGCCCATGACAACCTCTTAAAATCTTCAGTGCAGCTTAGCATAACCTGTTAAATGGAACTCGACCTTTATTAGGCCATCAGCAGATGACACCCTGGACATGTCACCCATAAATCACAGGCTGCTCACTATTTAAAAAAGAAATTAATCTGCTTTCCAACGGTATAGGATTTATTGCCATGAACATTGTTAAGAAAACATAAATCACAAATTTTCTTCATTTTTGTGCTAGGTGTGTGTTTGAGAGAAATATTGTCCTAAGAAGACATATTTTATACATCAACAAGCCACTGGGTAAATGAACTGTCATGATGGTGGCACCAAGTTGCTGCTGTGCTTACTCACAGAGGTGTTGTGATACATTGGGACACAAAGGCAGCTGGAAGGATTAGATGTGTTTCATCTCAGGCCTCCCCTCCTCTGAAGTCCGTTTTTGTGTCCATCCTTTTCTGAAAACGAATGTTTACCTGAATTTAGAGCTTTGGTCTTCAGTATCTGAGAGTCCCTTGAAAGACGAGGATGAAATGCATCAGCATTTCCTGGTTAGGTGTTCCATGGACTAAATTACAATAAATAAATACAGCAAAATAGAA
This sequence comes from Craterocephalus amniculus, assembly GCA_036024015.1. Lineage (NCBI taxonomy): Eukaryota > Metazoa > Chordata > Actinopteri > Atheriniformes > Atherinidae > Craterocephalus > Craterocephalus amniculus. The sequence goes on along the minus strand of JAVQJG010069420.1, from coordinate 9,396 downwards.
CTGAAAATGCATTTCATCTTCAAAAAGCCCAATGGATGACTAACGTGAGCTGACTTTGTCATGTGTGTGCTTATTGAAGTATTGTTTCAAATAAATAAATAAAGGCAATGGAAATCTAAGCCTTCAGTCTTAGCTGATCCGTTTATGTGAGACCATCTCCTTGGCAACATTACCTGACCTGGACCACATAAAAATGCAGCCTTGAGTCTCACTCAAAGGTCATCCATAATGTTTCCATGGTAACGGAAGGCATGAGGAACACCAGTTCACATGAACCTGTAGACTGCCAGAGGTGCACCGTCTCATCCTGGGACCAAATCAGTCTGGATAGTCTGAGACGGGCACCGAGATCAGGTGATGCTGCAGGATCTGGTTCTCCTGAGGTCGGGTTCTGGCTCGGCAGGCTCAGATGTGATGTGGATGTGTGTTGGTTCCTGGTCTGGTTCAGCCATCAGTCAGAGAGTAGCTGGACAAATGAGGACGGAAACAAGCCTCTCTGGTCCGGTTCATCCTCTGTGTAACCATGCTACACACACAGAGAGAATTCACAGACATTTATATTCATATTTTTACTGGAAACAATTGTAAACACTCCCTGCTCTACTGCATGCAGAATCATACTCTTATTCTGTCATGAAATGCCCAGTTTATACAAATAATGAATAACTTCATAATGACAATCAAAATAATATGAAAAAGATTCATGCTTGTAGTGAATCGGTGGCATAATCCTCACTGTTTGTGTTTTTGCATCGCGTTACTTGCAGCATCAGAGTGCAGGATGGTCATACGTACCCACCAATCACTGTCCTCCTGACCCAGGACTACTAATACTTGGCCCTCAGAGAAGCTCAGCTCATCATGGTGGTCGGCCTGGCAGTCATACAGAGCCTGGGCCCTCCGACTGGCAGCCCCCCGAGGCTGATGGACACATTAATTACATTACACTTTACAATTTCATCATATCATGTTTATCATTGTTGGACAACAAGGAAATACAGAATATTATTTAGCATGGTTAAAACTTTTGTCCTCTTATTTCTTTATTTTTACAGATCTCACTTAGGATATTACACTGTACATTTCACTGCTTTTAATCTACTTTTTTTCACTTTCTCTATACTTTAAGATGTACCATAGCTGCATATTATCTGTACATTTTAATTATATCTGGATGTGGTGCATGAGTTGTTTAAATTTTTTCACTAAAGTGTTATGGTTGTTTTGGAGCTGAAAATCTCACCAGTGATCTGCGTGGAAGTGGCTGAGGGGCGGGACCTTTGCTGTCACAGTCAAAGCTCTGGGAGCGGTGATTGGTGGGAGATCCATTGGGCGGAGCTTTACTGGCAGGATTCATCAAGTAGGAGGAGCTACTGTCACTTTCAGCTCGGCGAAAACCTCAAAATGTATAAAAAACATTGAAGTTATCACATTGGAAGTGGGACTCATAAGGGAACATTAAATTGTTTAATAAAAGGTAGCTGAATCTTTTCAGGCAGTTTAAAGGGATGCAGAGCTGACATGTAAAGTGCTTACATACGTACGGGAACTTACATGTAGAGTATGAAGCTATAAGATAAAGGCTACTTTTCACGTTGTAGATAAACATCCAACGATATTAGGAAGAGAAAAAAAACTAAGAATTATGGAGACTAAAGGGATTCCTTGGGGACTTAAATGGACTTAACTATAGTAGATTATCAAGACAAACATAAACAAGTTTGAACTAACCATAAAAGCATAACGGAATAATGACATTTTGGGGTTGTTTTTTGATATAAGGAAAATTGTTAATTATTTCTGTAAAGTATTAAGGCTTTTTTTTTTACTAGCCCTGTGTGCTACTCTACACCAGCAGAATCTCAGTCCACAATCAACTCAGCTCAAAATGATAGTAAACCATAACTTTAACCCCTTCACGGCTGAATTCTTTCACAATTTATACAAAAGCTAAATGGGTGCAAGAAAAAATTAAAGAAATGAAAGAACAGGAAAAAAATCAGCAACAATAAAATACTTAGCAAATTGATGACAATAGATAATACATAAATAATAAGAATAATACATTAAGAAAAGTGTTTTTAAAAAATTATTAGATTGATATAAATCAATGATATATAATAAAAATAAAATTTTCAAAAAGAGAAGAAAGGGTTTGTCCCACATTTGCAGCATCAGGCATCAAGGGGTTAACGCCTTGGTTTGTCCAACTGTGTATGTGATTAAAATAATGATAGGTATGTATACAGAATGCTGGAAAATTTAAAAAATGATTCAGTATCAACAACTGGAAATAAAACATTTCCTGTTAGTTAAACCTAAAAACTAACTCATTTGAAAGTCAGATTATCCAGAAAAGGGGACATCCCACAAGAAAGGCTTGAAGTTCATGAACATAAATGACAAGTGGTCTGATAAAGGACAAATAACTGATGGCAATAAATATTTCTCCTTATCTTCACATAATCAGAATCTGGATCAAAATTACAATTTCTGATCAATTTTTTTCTGTTCCTTGTAATTTTCCATTGTTGAGTGTTAAAAGAGTGTTGAATCTCCTGGACCGATAACATCTATCATGTGCTGAGCTGACGGTTTATACAGATGTTGGAGAATGTTTCCGGGCAGGAAGTACCTCTGTCTGCTTGTTCAGTCAGAGAGCTGAGAGGAGAAGCTGGACTGGAAAAACACAGAGTGGGAGAAACAGATTTACGACCTGAACTCTTTAACCTGTAATTTAGCTTCTCACCAGCAGAGGTCAGTGTAGTTTCAGGTCGCCTCCATGCTGTAGTTTTCAAAACTTAACTCCAGACTTTAATCTTTTAATAATCTTTAATAATAAGTCCTGGATACGGCCACAGTTGGAATGCTGACACTAAAAACTCATCAACACATTTACACCACATTGACATATTCATTGATTGTATTAAATTTCTTTAAAAATGAATAGATCACGAAAGAACCCAACTCCTCACAAAAGAAAGAACTACCTTCAAACACGGATTTGAGTCACTTTTGGGACATGTTTTTACATTATGCTGTATTATTTCAGTGATCCATGTATTTGTCCTGTTAAACCTAAACTACCTCTCACCTCTGTTCACATTTAAATTCTGCTCCCACAGAGCATAAAAACTCCATTACATGATGTTGCTGCACACTCTTGTGTTAACTGACCACACACACATGGTGTGTCTGCATGATGGTTTTGTTATCTTTGTAGTGACTAAAGTAAACATGTTCTCAAGCTTCTAACGGAAAAGAAAATCATAATCTTAAGTAGAAAAAGGCTTCATAACATGTGGTTTGCAGACTTTGTAGATTTGTAGAGAAAGTCTACAATGTGTGTGGCCAGATTGATGGTATCACTGCAGCATAAACCCAACTAGAACTTATGTGTTTAGCTTTCCATAGTATGTGTTTCTGCAGTTACCCCTGATATACTCACACACACTTCTTAAAGGAGGAGTCTGGGCCGCTGTAGATCCTGGGACTGGTTGGCAGCCCAAAATCTGCACACACACACACACACACACACACACACACACACACACACACACACACACACACACACACACACATGTGGAGTTAATAACAGTGTAGTCTGACAGATTAACTGCAGCCTGTCTATGGGATATTACCATGCTTATTAGACTCGGAGCAGGTCCTCTTGTGTCTGATGGCGGGAGGAGGAGGGGTTGTCCTTCGGTTTCCTGTCATAGGAAAGAAAACCTCACTGTCTTCCTCCTCTTCTTCCTTCCCCCCATCTCCTCCAGCTGGAGGAGGAGGAGGAGGAACACTGGGAGCTAGGAGGTGGAAGAGAGCCTCGAATGAATTATTCTCATTTTCTAACAGGAAACATATGTGAGGTTTTCACTTCCTCTGCTGGTTTTGCTGCTATATCGAGGTTTTCACTTATTCACTTTCACTCATTTAGTTTTCCTGTTTTATCCTAATTCAGGTTAACATTGAATAAATAAAAAACAACACCTGCCTTTTAAAGATAGAGATAACTGATAATAACACTTGGACATTACTAGCTGGTCATAGAAATTTTCTGTGAAGTAAGCTGCAGCATTATTTGTCGAATTCCTCAACGCACTTGCGCTCTTTTAAGCGACTGCCAGCAAGAAAAAATGAAACCACAAGCTGATAGATAGTACCGTCTTCCAATCAGGATGTGAGCTCACCTTTGACTCGCGGCGGCAGCGGAGGAGCAGGAGAAGACGGGGGAGGAGGAGGGGGGCTGGGGGCAGAGCCTGACGGACGGCTGTGAAGCTCCATGGCCATGGCTAGCCTCCTCCCCACACTGAGAAGACCAGCCGGTGCTGCGGAGGAGGGCGGGGTGACAGACGAAGATAGGGAGGCGGGCTGGTTGAAACCGAAAGGACGGGATGAGAAAGAGAAGGAAGGGGTGAATGCCGAAGATGAGGAGGACGAGGAGCGCTCCTTCTTCACCGGGCCGTTCTGAAATAGGTGACGGTGGTTCAGAAGTTAGTAAAACCAATAAACAACTTCCCTGTTTGCCCGGGCATATTTACAGACTTACCGCTTATGATAATAATCATTTGTTTGAAGTTTCATGAAAGGACTAAGTAACATTTATATCTATACACATATCTCACCCAACCACACTTTTATCTCAGCCATACTGGCCCCCATGTTTCATACATGAGGAAGAAAACAACCAAGTTACTTTTTTACCACTATATAAACAATATATATATATATTTTTTTCATGTCTAATAACTTCATATATTTTGAATTTACACAGGAGAAACATCCTTTGTCAGACTAAATTTGACTGCCTGGGGTTTTAAAATCTACGAGAGCCTACTGACATAAATGCTTTTGATGCTGATTGTAGATATTCAGACCAAGAGAAATTTATATGAATAAATATAAATATGAATAAATATGGTAAAGGCCAGTCCTTATCCTGCTAAAAAATCATTATGTTGATAGAAATAGAGGTTATTTAAGGATCTAGAAGTTGCACATAAGAACAACTAGCTCAGTTCATTCAGCCAGTAATGACCATTCTTTCGAGGGCAAACAGAAATAAAGATCTATTGCAGGGACGGTGCAGGATGCTTTCTAACAGCAGGCAATAATTACCACAATTAAAACCATTTCTGCATAATTTACTCCAGAAAATCTTAATCTTCATTTTCAAGTCAGCAAACAGACAAAAGGTGACATCAGAGGAGAGATGTGGTGTGGCAGACAAATATCAACAGTTTGTCATGATAAGAAAAATTAATTAAACAGCGCGCACTTTGTTGTCAAGGTTACCTTGTCATCAAAGTCATCGTCGCTATCGTACAGATCATCATGACGGAGCCTCCACTCGTATTCCACATGGACATGATGGTCAAACTGGTTGGACTGAGCCTGCTGCAGCTACACAGCAACAAAAAAGAAAAAAAATACTTTAATTTAAAAAAAATGCAAATTTAGTTTAATTTATTAACACTGCATCTTTTTTAATCATGCCAGCAATTTCCATCTATATTTGTTCCTCAAATGCCTTTGTTTCAAATAACTCTTTACAGCTGAACAGCCAAATTTCCTGTGACTGAGATGTAAAGTAGTCTGAACTTCTTTAGGTGTCAGATTAGACTGATGATGTGAGAGACGGTCTCACCAGCGTCTCACAGTGGCTGTGCTTCAACCGCCGGCTCACATCGACGGCAGTTTCTCCCAACTCGTTCTCTGCAACACAGAAACAACTGATATTAATCACGGGACATATTTATAAAAGGCAATATGAAGAATCTGTTAGATGTGTTTTAGGATTTCCAAATGTTGAATTTAATTTTCAGACATATTAACTTTAATCTTGGTTGTTCTGTGAACCCCCACAAATCTAGGTCATGGTAACCGTAAGAGCTTAAATAAAAGCTGGCGGTTATTTCTTGGTTTGTGAAAACAAATCCAACCTCAAGGCTTCTTTGAATCAATGGTAAGGCAGTTAGAATTTTTTTTCAGCAGTATGTTGCAATCTATTGCATACAATGTTTTTCTCTTTATATTCAGGCCTTTATTTTTGCAACAATGAGAACACAGTTACTTGGTTCTCACAGAATTAGTTTGGAATTTATGTGATCGAACGCTTGTGGGAGTCTCGTTTCGACCCGTCAGGTATATTGAGGCAAGACTTGACTGAACTCTGCAGTTAGCCTGGTCCTGAGCAGACTTGTTCATAAGCACTGGTTACCCAGGTGACTCAGCTGGGACTTACTTAAGCCATGTTGATGGAACAGAGCTCTTTGATGAGGCAGAGTTATAAGCCAGAAATAAGCACGGCTTAATCCTGCTTCATGGAGTTCCCTCTGTTTGCTTTTCTTACAAGGTTCTCAGCTACGTGTTGCTGTTACGCTGGCTTGATGGCATATAATTTCATTCTGCAGTGCATCTCTGGATTAATGTTCTGAATGATCATGAAGTAATTTCAATGTAAAAAAAATCCAAAAACATAATCTAGAGAAAAACAGTTTGTGTGTGTGTGCGTGTGTGTGTGTGTGTGTGTGTGTGTGTATGCGTGTATTACTGATGTGCATGTTGGCTCGGGCTCTTAGCAGCAGTTTCACACAGTCGCTCTTGTTGTGCAGGCAGCTGTAGTGCAACGCCGTGTTTCCTGCCGACGTTTGTACGTCCACATTGGAGCTGATAAACAAACACACACACAGGTAAACACACATGCGTGAACACAAACACACACGGAGCAGTAAAATGTCCCAGCAGACCGACCAGTTCTGAGCCAGGAAGTCCAGGATGTGCAGCGATGTCCTGTCAGCCAATAGGACGGCTAAATGGAGAGCCGTCTCTCCTTTTTCCTGTTGGTATGGAGAAAAAAAAGCGCTGATTCATTTTGCTGTTGATTTGATGTTTACTGTTACATGCACATGTGTGTATCTGTGTCACTAGCTGCCTTTACTCATGTATTTATACCCATATGGGAGTATACCTGTTTGTGAACCTGTGAAAGCACCAGTATGTTTGAAAACATTTATACATGATTTTTTTATCTCAATATATGTTCTGGTGTATGTTTATACTGGTAGTGCACCTTTATGCGTTAATTTATTCGTATGCACAAGCACACTTGGTATCTTTGTATTTATTCATGCATTATATCTGGGTATTTTTTCCGAGTGCACTTTCATATACTCATTTTGTGCGTAGTTGCATGTTTATGTATCAGTAAATATACAGTGCCTGTATATGAGTGTGTATCTGTGTATTAATCAGTATTAGCAGCGTCAAACATCTCAGTTTGAAAGTGTGTACAGACTTGAGTGTGTGATATAGCAGACATATTCAAAAATATCAACACACGTACTGAATGAAAAATAAATATGTATGAGTATGTTTGCATACCTGTATGTGAGTGTGTAGCGGCTGGCTAAGCTCCGCCCTCTGAGCGTACAGCTGAATCAGAGTGTAGATGTCGGAGGTCTTGGTTGCCTCCTGCAGGCCAAGTCGCAGTGCTGCAGCAGAGCTGTGGCTCCGCCTCACAAAATGAACATCCTGGTATTTTGACAGGATAAAGTCTTTGCGCTCTGCCCTGCATGTTGCACATGTACAAATATCGCACTTGTTAAAGTTGATCAAAACACTTTTTTGGAGGAAAAAGTTGTAAAGTGTGTGTCTCACATGTGACTGTGCTGTGAGGGTTTCAGCGATGGACTTAGCAGGTTCGCTTCCAGTATTTCATTAAAACCAGAGTTGCCAACATTTCTGGCCAACTGGAAGATAGAGAACTACAGCTTATCAGCACATTAGTTGTTGTTCTCCTGACAGGAAAATGTATGAGAAATTTTAGAATAAACTTTTAAAATAAATATCAGAATTTCCAAAACAATGAAGATTGAGAAGCTCAAGAAAAAACTGATAATCTAACTCTGTGGCCAATTTCAAGACTGTCTGAGGTGCATGATGTGAGCCTAATTAATCACCCATCTAAGATGAGTTAAGTGGAGTCAGGTCTCGATAGATAACTTCTTAGATCTGCCTGTGGTTTCTAAATTAAAACTCAGTTTCCATGATCCAAAGACTTCATATCGTTTCAGACTTATTCTCCTTTCCATTAATCTGTAGTAACCAAGCATATTGGTACTTTGTAGGAATGAACAACGTGGTCCTGTTCTGCAACAATTTAAGGTCTACATCCTCCTGTTGGTGGATATTGTAACATTTATTTATATCACTTTCAATGCAGCCACAGTAAGCACGAATTCAGCTCATAGTCTTATTGACCAAAGGAGGATTTAGCTCAAAACAAAATATCCTCTTACCAGCAGGTCTGAGGTCCCCAGACTGTCCAGGCTCAAAGATTGGATCCTGGAGACGTGGACCCCCATCTCCCTGTGGATGCCTGAACATTCGATGCAGGTCAGGATCCCCAAGTTAGTGGACAGCCATCCAGGGTCTTCAGAAAGAGAGAATTCTCATATTAAAGGATAAAATGAAGAAAGGCATTGGCTCTGGTCTTGTGGATGTATGCTGAAATACTGAATATAAATATTCATGGTTTCCTCATGTCTGCTGCAAATCCATGACCACATCTTTTGGGGGGTTGAAATTGGAACATGAGTGAAGACAGGGAAAAAAGTAAATTAATGGGGATTACCTGGTGCTCCACAGTCACAGCAGTTATTGTTTCCGGGCATCCGACGGATGTCTTCGGTGATAGCTCGGGTCAGATCTTCCACACTACTTTCAACACCTCCATCCGCTTTTCCCACCCCATCCAGAGCCATGCTTAGAGCCTCCTGCTTACTGTTACTGAGCACCGAGATCCATCTGAAAATTAGCCAAAGCAAGTTTATTTGTAAAGCATATTGTGTAGCATACAAGACTATCCAAAGTGCTTCATTTATAACATTAAAAGCATTACAGCGGTGTGCAGAAGAAATTTTAAATAAAACAAAAACAAGAGAAAAGGAACACTAGATTAAAAACAGTGTAAAAAACATCTTATAACCTTGATATATAAAAGGTGACAGGCTGACTTTTGATTCCCTAAATGCGTTTTCGAAATTTAGGTCTCTTCCATTCATGAATCTCCTCAATGCATTTACCCAGAGCCTGTAAACAAGGCCCTGTCTCCTGGAGACATCACAATATAAATCTGTGTGTCGTCTGCATAGCTATGGTACTGCATAGCTAACTGTGCTGTTCTTTATAACCTGTGCCAGTGGGAGCTGGTAGATGTTAAACAGAAGGGGAACCAGGATGTAACCTTGGGGAACTCCACATGTAATTCCTACCTTCTCAAATGTAAACTTACATATTGGCACAACGTTATGTATTGGTTTAAAGAATGATCTTTGACTCATACTGAACATTCTGACTAAACATAAAGCAGGCTCTTGGCCAAAATAAAAACTC
>JAVQJG010069419.1:0-16222 GCA_036024015.1 Craterocephalus amniculus | reverse complement strand
AGATCATCCAGCCGTTTTTTATTTCGGCTTTTCCAGCTCGATGGAGACTCCGTGAATAAATGAGGAAATGGTTCGGCTTTGAAGTGCTCGGTAAGAGGGCGGAGTCAGAGACAAACTCTGAGTTTCTGGGATAAAACCACCTATCTAGAAGGTTATGTTCACAGCCTATGTTACCGTGGTAACAGACTCCGAGTAGATCATACCTCGCTTCATGAAACGGGCTTCACTTACTCCTCAACTTACCCCAAACTCAGAGTAAGCATACCCCGCTTCTTGAAACGGAAAACTCAGAGTTTCCCCAAACTCAGGGTTAACTTACTCAGAGTTTCCACAAAACCCGCTTCTTGAAACAGGCCCCAGTATTTGTGTCGCGCTGCGGTGAGGGTTGTTTTGTTTTTGTTTCTGTGACGGAAGCAGCTCCGCCCAAACCGTACCATTTCCACTGAAGGGGGCCCCAAAATGGTACGGCAGGGGTCGGTTCAATGGGACAGTTCCACAATGAAAACGCTCAAAATAGCGAACCGACTTGTACCGACCCGTACGATACTGCTCAGTGGAAATGAGGCATAAGTGAGTCAAGGCCAAATTTGGGCCAAAGACTTTTGATCTATCTGGGGTGCACAGTTTGTACTCATCTATCATGTGAAAATGGTCATTCACCACTTTTTATGAGTCCGCCACAATGGAAAGGCAGAAGTAATTATTTTGTGCTTCTTTTATCAGAGGACAAAAATATCACTGATAGCAAGTCTCCTATTTAACTAACAAGTTATCCACTGATAGCAACAGCTAACCGCTTCTGTCTGCAACCAGAGGTGGAACCAGTAGCTGCTGTTGGCTAGCTCCTACTGAGCTAATGTCAACAAACCTCGAAAAACAACATCTTCCTATCAGCTCTGTCTTTATTTCCACTTTGGAGACACTGAACATTTATAAATGGACCTATGTGGAGACGAAATGTCTGGTTATGAGTATTCTAATCTGGAAACATCTCTCAGCTGCATCCCATCCCAAACACGTCAGAAGCTAATTACCCATAATGCTGCCTCCTAAAAGAGAAGGATACAACATTTTTTTCTCAGAATATTTACATTTCTTTATAAAATGGCAATTTTGTGGTGGTTAGCACTGTAGCCTCACTGCAAAAACCTTTTCATGTCTTTTCTTAGGCTCTTTCCTTTAACCCTGTAGAAAAACATCACATCATCATTACTTCAGGATAACAAGTTAGCAAACCTTGTTATCTTACTGATTTTTTTTTTCAAGATAATCCATGACTGAGACTAATTCATGTCATGTAAGTTTAATTATTATCAAAGAAACACTACAAGAGTTTTTGGCATCTACAATGCACATTCTGGGTCATCTGGGCCCTACAGTGTCCCAGGGCTGAGAAAGTGCACCTCACAACTTTGTGTTCTGCCCAAAGAGTCACATGACAGCTGTGTTGTTTTTCATGGGAGCGCATCACATGCTAGCAAGATGTCAACACACTGCATCATGGCAGATTCAGTAAAGACACCCGAGAGGACATTATTGGAGGAAGGGAGGAAAAGATAAAGGACAGAGCGAGAAATAAGACGCATCAACAAAAGACTGACTTTTATTGGCTGGAAAAGACTCAACAAAAGAGACAGGAAGAAAGATGGATGCTGAATTACACTAAAGTGCAAAAACCCAAAACAAAGAGGTCGGACGTTGGAGTTTCAGAAAGCCAGAATAACACATGCAGACCGTAACTTGCTCACACTCAGCTAAGAACTGTTCTGGCAAATTTCCTATTAACTCATCAATAAAGTTTTTCTAATCATAATCATGTTATTATGCACAAAGATATATTTAATACATTTGAGCCCTGACATTGTACGAGTCAGTGTGTTCATTTAAAACTTAGGATGAACTCTTCCTAGCCAGAGATTTATTTAATCATGAAATTTATTTAATCGTTATATGTGTTTGATGTTTTCTCTTTTATTAAAGAAGTCCAGGCTGCACTTAGGAATTTGCTAATAATCTCCCAGGCTGAAAATCTGAAACTGCTGCAAGCTTACGAGCTGACTGGCCTTGAGCAGTTTCTGTGGTTTTGACAACTGATGAGCAACAGGTTTGTAGAAGAGCAACATGACCCTGTCTTAGTAACGTATATGTGTGTGTGTGTGCATTGAGATTATAAAACTGTGTAATAAACTCTATCACTGCTCAAATAAACTCACAACACTGAATGAAGCTTCTCGCTCAGGTCTTTATTTTAAAATTCCGTAACAGGGCTGACCAGTTCCATCAGTGACCAATTAAATTATCTTCCAACACTTTTCTTAAACATAGCTTGATCATCTCATGATCTCAGGAAACAGGTCTGTTTATAGTATGTGATAACAAGCTCCGACAGGTGGCTGTGTTGAGAAAAAAAGGCATAATATAGATGCCCTTTTTTAATAATCCAGAGATGTGGATAATTGTTTTTCTGTGGACATGAATGTAGTGGAGAGAGCTGAGCAGAAGCAGCATGAGTCCATCGTAATGAAACTGTCAATGGCTGCACCCAACACTGACCCACTTATTCACTGTAATAAATGTATTTACTCTATCATTTAGGGAGTTAGCTTAATACCCTACATTAACACGGACAAATATATCATATAATAATGCATTTCCACTGAAATGCAGGAAACAACAGACTCGCTGCAGCCTCCTATTCAGGCCGCTGCCTGTAAGCTTTCCCACTTTTTACAGGGTGATTAGCTGTGTCTTTCTAGTCATCAGATAACCAATTACAGACTAAAATGAGCATTGCATATCCGGTCCAGAGACTTCGGCTGACAGTAACCACAGAAATGTAAGCCGCATGCTGGTGTTTCTTCAGAGGAAACCGATAAAATCTTATTTCCTGTATACTTTACATGAATTATCTTCTTTTCGACTGTAATAATGAAACACTCAAGTATCTGGGATGATTGTGCATTTCCCTGTAAAGACAACTTTAGTGATTTCAGTTTCAGTCGTTCAGACCTTCAGCCCTCACAGGTAGTTACAAACATGCTCAGGTGGTGTATGCATAAATTATGAAAATCATCACTAGAGCTTCTGACTGCAGTGCACTGTGGTCTATGTTGACCCGTGCAGTTATCATCCATGCTTTACAAGATACATTGCTGGTAATTTTGAGTCCCATCACCTTTTTCTCTCTGGACATTCGGACAGCCTACAACATAGCGTGACCCCTATATAGAGCACTACGTAGGGAAAAGGGCGCACATTCGGACACATGGGCAGTTTCCGTAGAAACACTTGCTCTTATATGTCAAATTCCCTGCTGAGGTAAAGGTCAACGAAACCACTGATGTTCGGCCAAAATACAAAGACCACACACAAAGTCTTGTATGAGGTTAAAGAACTTAAGTGAGCAAAGAAGCCAGAGGAATCAGGAAAAAGGATTTGTAAACACGTGCAGGATTGATGTCTAAATAAATAGCTAAACATGTGGCAGCATGTCTTGTAAAACTGCAACACGGTTATTCCTACTCATCCAAACATGAAAAGATCTAAACCCACCCCCTCGATCAGATTAAAAACTCTTTTTGATCTATTCTTTTCAGATAAGCTGTAGGCTTTAAGAATTTTCACTCTGATTGGACGTTTCAACAGACCGAATGTGCTCTGTGTAAACACACCTACTGATAAGCAGGGTTTCTGCTTGATATGTTGAATCATGGGGAGAAAAGATCACTGACATAGGCAGACAGTAGGCGAGACAGTTAGAATAAAATTGCAAGAGTTTCATCATAATTCCCATCACTCCCTGCAACAGACTATTGGCTTGATGTGTCACAATTTATGAACACATCTTAGAGCAGATCAATGGTCAGATTCATTAGAAATATGGACGTTAATCTGTTCCATCAGATTTTGAAATTTCTAAGCCTCTGTAGGCAGTCCAGGAGCTCAACAAACTCAGCAGCAGAGTGGTTTCAGGGGGAGTCAACGTGCAGATTGAAATCTCACATTTGGAGATTTAGCCACCTCCAATTTCTGTAAATGGATCTTAGCAGCTGATCCATAAACAAAGCAACCATAGTCTACGACTGAGCGAATCAATGTTATTTATATTTTTCATAGTCAGGCATCTCATGACATTCAAAATTCCTTTACATCTAGGAATTTAAAAGTCCTATATCGTCCTAGATCTTGACCATACAATTTAATATTTGCCATCATAATCGCTTTCTAGTAAACATCATAAGTTTTGTCTTTTTCCACAGAAAACCGAAATCCCCACGAAAATAACCATTTTCCACCACCTCTATCGCATTTTGTAATCTCTGTTCAATATCCACAGGGCTCCGTCATCTGCAAACAGATTGCCCAATATCTTGCTTCACATGATCAAAAACATCATTTATCATAAATAAATAAAATTAAAAATAAAACTAATCACACTTCCCTGAGGGAGCCATTTTCTACCTGATATTTTTTTTGGCAACTATCCACACCCGAATAACTCCTCCAAACAACAAATGTTTTATCCAATTGAACATCCTTCCACTTTTAAACTCTTTTAATTTTAGTCAATTATGGATGCTACCCACTCAGGACACGTGGACTGCATTGGACGAGCAGTATGGAGGAATATAGTTTTTGTGGACTGTTAAGGACCTTTTTTCTCGGCCTTAACAATACTGTAAGCGAACTGACGCAAAACGAAAACCTCCCCACATCTCCGGCTGCATGATGAATATGAAAAGAAGTGTTCCAGAGTGTTAATCTGCATGAGGGTGAGTAGAAAATGTAGGCACATCGTTCTGAGGGGAAAGTATTTTTAAATATATGTTTTTTGGAAGTGTGTCAGCGTATCAGTTGTGTTTTATATTTTTTCTTTGAATTGTGCCAGTATACTTAAAATTTTCTAATGCAACATTGAAAATGTTTGTTACGAAAGTGCTGTCTGACTAGCTCCATCTATTTTTAAAGGATGATAGCTCACCTAATGCATTTTATGTTTTTATTAAATTTATTTTTACTTTTATAAAAGGAGATGGCTTTTCCTTTGCATTCAATTCACGTCTGTTCAAAATAAATGAAAAGCTAGTTGTTAAAGATGTGATTTGTTTAAAATGTATTTTTTCCGTTGTACCGAACCCGTACTGAATCGTGACCCTCATACCGAGGTACGTACCGAACTTCTACTTATGTGAACCGTTACAGCCCTAGAACCTATGTGTGAATTTAACGCTATAGGTCTGCAGTTTCCTGGATTAGTGTAATCTTTAACTATCTTTCTGATAGTAATAACGACAGCTTCTTTCCAGTTTCCAGTCAGAACTCACTCCTCCCATACCTTATTGTAAAAGTCTAGAAGCTTATACTGTAAGAAGCCACATTCCCCAAATTCCTTAACATGTCATGACATATTTCATCTTTCCCGGGAGCTGATGATTTAACATTTGGCAATGCCCTCCTCATCTCCCCAATAGTAAATGGAACAACCATAGCACTCTCAGTGCAATTCCTACATTCCAGGATGAGCAGCTCTGGTTGCCTCTCTCCCACGCTTTCCTTCTTCAGTAAGATTGTCAGAGTTGTGGATCTGATGATATCATTTCTGCTTTTTCTGCATCTGATGCTGCTTTGATTCCATTAATTTCTAATACTGGATGTTGCCCTTCCCTTCTAGTCCGCCTCATTTTCTTTACTATTCTCCAAACACCTTCTAATGGAGTTGACCTCCCTTTTTTATCACAAAATGACCTCCAACTACTCTCAGCTCTAGTTTTATGAAGTACTGCTTGTGTCTGTTTATATTTATTTAAATGAAGAAAAAGATGTTTTCCTAAGCTGCCTAAATGCTTTATTCCTCTACTTTAATTCTGCACTGCACTCTGTTGTCCACCAAAGAATCTTCAGATTACCTTTGCTTCTTGGAATTGTTTGTTCCACTGCCCTTAATGTAACATGTCTCATATCATTATCAACTTCATCAATATTTTCATTCAAGTTCATGTCATTCATTTCCATTTCACACCAGCTTTTAAATTTCCCCAATGGGCTCTGCCAAAAACCCACATACCACGCGTTTTCTCCTGATTCTGCTCACTTTATGTGAAATATTTACAGAATATTGGAAAATGATCACTACCTAATACAGCTTCCTACCAAACGATTCCCTCCTACTTTTTCCCCCTTGACTACAACTATCCAGATTTATTTCCATATCCCCACTGTCAGAAACTTCCGAGTCTCCCCACTGGGCCCATTCACAGGACAGCTGTGCCGACCCGCATATATTTTATTTGTGTCTGTTTTCTTCGTCATGCCTGGGATTCCTCTCTTCTTATTTTTCCCCAGAACATCTATCAAACTTCGTTGACAACTCCACACAAATGATTTAACCATCCATCAGATGAAAGATCCTTTTTCCAGCAGCATGTTTCACTTCACCGAGCAACACGCCAGCTAGACCCACTCAAGAGAGTTCCTTGTTCCTGCCCATCTTTTTATGTCCTCCTCTCAGATTTAAGTGTCCTTCGGCATCTGCAAGTGTGACTTCATTTGGAGTGAGCTAAAGGGTCAGTGTCATGTGATGAAGGAGAACGATTTAATTGGCTGAATGCCGGTTTGATGTAATATGGGATTGACTCGTTATCCCGTCAATCCTTTGAATTTTTCCTCTCCCAATTTTGACCTCTGAAATATATAGTAAATAGTAGAGAAAATATAATGTAGTAAAATTCAAGAGTTGAATTCAGATGAAAAAAAATCACACATGTTAATGTGCTGCATGAAATTTCACTGTATCAAATTCTGAATTCAGAGGCTTATAAATGTCAAAATCTCATGGACCAGATTAAACTCCATACAGAAATGCCCATTCTTTAATCATTTACAGCTCCATCAAATCATAGGGCCACATAGATTTGCTTTCACTATTAATTAAGAGGAAATGTTTAGTACTGAGCACTTGCTACTGTGGGACTGTTATTATTTTATATTATTTTATAAGTGCAACCAAGTTTTAAAAAACTTGTTATATCATTTAGTATCACAATAATACTCATCTCTATGGTTGATTTTTTTTCCAGTGAGCATCCCATAACGAGTTAAATCTCTGCCATGGTAAAGGTCAATGAAACCACTGGTCTGCTGATGGAAACAAAAGGACTGGCAATACAATTTTTCATGAGGTTTAAGGAACTAAATAAGCAAAGAAATCAGAGAGAGGAGAAAAAAATCAGGGATAATCATTGGAAATTACACAGACAGGATTGATGAATGGCAGCGGGTCTTTTCACTGTTCTACTCAGCCGATGAAACACCTGATGGAAAATATTATCCAGATGATTCTACTGAGACTATAAATGCATTTAACACTCATGTGCCGACCTGGAGGGATTTAGTGTGGAAAACATGGAAATTAAAGGCTTAACCAATGGGAACTCCATAGGAAATGCTGGATTAAGACATTTCAAGATAATCTTTTTGGTTTAACATGATTAAGTGACACTAACATTGGAGACTTAAAACATCCCAAAAACATTTTCACTGGTTACACATTCACTTTCAGCTGCTGCCGATTGACTAAAAACACCTCTGCTGGAGCTGTCCAGGTTATCGAAAGGCCAGTATCTGTCGCTGTACTTATTCAGAGCAAAAGGTCAAAGATGAAAAGCCAAATGTTAATCATGTGCAAATTCAACATTTACGAGGTAATCTTGTCCGCATTAGTCTGATACGAGGTCTTCTGTCAGAGTCCAGCTAATTTCTAAAGGCAGCAGTGGGAGAAAAAAAAGCACATTTCCATGTCCGTGTACAGTTTATTCTGTGGCATTTACGGTCTCACATTACAAAGAGTCATAATTTGTAGCACGTTAATAAAGGAATATTTAGTTATTCCTTCTGTAGAACCTATTATGTATTCAGCAAAATTTAGACGTGATAATGTGGTATTTAGTAAAAATAGATCTGCACGAAGAAGGTACAGGTCCCTAGAGAAGACTTCATTTCCTCGCCTTGGTCAGTCTTTCAAGTGAGAACAATTTGCAAGTTAAAGCGGAGTCCATTCATATGCAAATAGTGGATGAAAACAACAACCAGCTTTTCATCACTTTTCAGCATAGGTTTGGACCTTTTTTTAGGTTAATTTAAGCTGCATCTCTGTTGTTATCTGTAATGAGTTTATTCTCACTACTAATATTAACAGGGAAATGATTAGATAGTGGTTTTCCAGTGGCTCCACCCCAGCTCTGACTGTATAATGCAAACTAGCAGCTCTGGCCATGATAAAGACATTTTTCCCTCCCTGGCCTGTTGCCTTGGAACCGTTTCCATTCACCGAGCGGAGAGGAACTTTCAGGCGCACAGGAGGAGACGAGGTCTCACTCCCCACAGAAATTTAAGCCCAGCGCCGCAATCTCAAGTGAAATGTCAAACCGGGAGGCGGGGAGCAGGTGAAGCGAGAGCGCGAGCCAGTGGGAACGCATCAGCCACTTGGCCGCTATTAAAGTGAGCGCTCATATTTCCAGCAGGCACAGAGCGCGAGCGCTTCTTCTACTTTCACTTCATGGCTCAGCGCTGCGCTCTCCCTTGCGCCCCCTTCGCGCTGTTGGCATTCGGACTTGTTGCCATCCTCCTCCTTACTATCACCACCGAGGACGTCCAGGAGGAGCCGGGGTTCATGGTAAGGTCGGTTCCTCCAGGTATTTTTGGATGAGCGCTTGTGCTGCGCGTGCGGTTGTTGGAGATTGTGTGTTACCGACGCTCTGCGCGTGGCAGACGGGACCAAACGGTTTTTCTCCACAGAATTCAGTTACATTAACACCTGGATGAAGGTTTACTCTTAGATTTTTCCATCTGCTCAGCTCATAATGCTTGAACAGTCAAGTACTGTCATTATTAATTACACCTAACAGAATTTTATCTGTCGTGTTATTAAAAGGTGTTTTAAAGATAAACCAATTACAATTAGTTTTCTTTATATTTTTGTCCCTCATCCATCAGATCTAAAAGGGAGACCGTGATGGTTGTAACATTTTCAACCTTGGAGATGAGATAGCATTCATATGAGCCTTCAGTCTTTGCCCACATCCTTCTCAATCTCACTTTTTTTTTTGTTGTTGTTGTTTTGTTTTTTGTTTTTTTTTACCAACACTGAGTTTTGTTTAGTGGCTACTTATACAGTTGAAGATAAAAATTGTGTGATTAAATCAAATTAAACTTATATTTTTCAGGCAAGATTTGATGCATTTTTCCATTTCTAATTTAAAAGCATGCTGATACCGTTATCATATTGTAACATGTAATTGAATAAACCCACTTATCACATTTGATATATACTGCATGATGCATTTTGCATCACTTTATGGAACAAACTTTGCCAACTTGTCTTCTGCCCCTAATGGATCGTAGGACTACATACGATAATGTAACACAGTAAAAAAAAAAGGTAAATATATTTTTTAAGTAATAATTTCTTCTCTTAATTTGATACAGAGCCAAACAAAGACCTCAGATTTTTTTTTTAAATTAACTTTTTTCTCCAGTTTTTCATGAGCTGTGCTTCGCAGAGTTAAAAGTTCTATATTATAACCCTCTACAAAGAGATACTAGTGGCACCAAACCCTTAACTTCCCACAGGCCACAAGGCAGTCACAAAGTTGAAGTCTTTCTCTTTCTGGCATCCTCAGACACAGTTTTCACCTTCTTACTTTGTTCAGCCATGAGAACCTTTAAATGGAAGAGGTGGAAATAGAAGCATAAGAAGAGTCCGCTCTGTTTGGGGAAACCGAAAGGCCCCTTTATGCTCCGTGAAGGATGTAAATGTGTACGTCCGTTCCAAACGTTTCAAGAGTCGCTGCCTTCATACTTCCATGTCTTTTGTGTTGATACGACTGACTTCCACCAGGGGGCAGTGCTGAGTTCATTGGTAACAATACAATGTTAGTTTCAGAGAACACTTGCAGAGCCTTATTTCTAAAATTTGTGCAACTTCTAATGTTTTCGTTCCCGTCTTCATTCTTCTTCTACGGTTTTCCTCTTCCCATTGCTCTTCTTCTTCTTCTCTGGTTTGTTTCTGCTCAACCCTGCCACCGTGGTTTCTGTGGTATTATGCTGCGTTCGATTTGTCTCGGAGGTCGGAACTCGAAACTGGGAATGGCGTCACATCTAAATTTAGAGCGTTCGGGTTGTCCAAGTCGGAAAACTTGCAGAAATCACTATGTTTCTACTTATTTCAGTGGTAAAAACATGCTAGCAAATAGCTTCTAGTGTAAGCAGAAAAACCACATCCAACGCTTTTATTTTGCATTTTAAACATGCATTTTGTAAACTTACTGTCTACATAGAAGTTACAAATCACTACGTTTAACTCTAATTTCTGTACAGTTAAACAAGACCATTTAAACATAAATCGTTTTTTTTTTTTGGGGGGGGGTTCAGTCACCATTGATTTGATGGGAAGCCATCTTTACTAGGTGAAGTCAGGGTTGATGGGACTACCCCGACTTTCCCAGTCGGATTTCCGACTTCGCGGAGCGTTCGGGTTGTATTTCCAACTTGGAACTCGGAAAATCCGACTTCCGAAGATAAATCGAACGCACCATTACGCTGTCTTCTTCGTCGAATGACGGATGCACTAGGAGCCTCAAAGCGCACCAAATACTTGCGTTATTGACGCAGAATACGGACGAAACTGTCTGTGCATCTTTATATCCGTCCTCTGCGTCGAGCATGAATGGGCCTTTAAAGCAAAGAGCTGAGGGGCACATGATCCCATGAGAGACGGATCCGCTCCTGGTTTCTGAAGAAGACAGTCCCCACAGATCAATATATAGTGCTTGACACATGCCAAGCACTATATATTGTATCCAGAAATCATCCATGATTGCTCACATTATGCTGATATTTGGGTCAAAAGTTAAACAGTATCTCCTTAATCAAAACTAACAACAGTTACATGATTTTATTCATTTCAAAGCATGCCAAGGCAGAGAGAGATGTGCCTGCTGGAAATTTAAAAATTCTGAAAGCTGTTGAAGATATTGAGACATCAGATGACCAAAAACATTTGACTTATCTGTATGAAGTTATTTCATTTATTCAAAGCCAATGTATTTGACATTACCACAAAAGATCTGTGAAGATCTTTCACAGGTTTGAAATGTTGCTATTTAAGCAAGCGTCTGTACAGTAGCTCTAAAATTCAGTGAGTTACAGGTGCTGAAGCATAAAGTGTTCCACGCATCCCCGGTCAAAGTATGCAAAATACAAGTAAATGTTTAATTTTGTGTTCCAGTGGCATAACGTAATTTCAAAAAGAAAAAAGAGGATTCTCCATTTATTTTGAAAATATGATTGAGTCATCACCTGAGTAGAACCGCTCTATTGTTTCACATGCAAGTTAGCTTCCATTCAACACCAGCAGCATGACAGTGCTGGATGGGAACAATAGGCCTGAAAACCTCAGCTTAGTCTCAGGAGAATTATGTATCTCAGCCTAAAGCTGAGTGTGTGGTTTCTATGTCTGTAAATTCTGTGCTCAAACCAGTTTGGGCTGTGTTGATGTGCATCTGATGTCATTCATATCACCATTCAGGTTTCAGGTCAGCTGTGCTCCACAGTCGCCCTCATCTCTCATCATGGTCCTTCCCTTGCAGTTTTCTTCTGTTATCTTGTTTTTATTCCTTAGCAGAGGGAACTGGATTACCCTCATGGACTGCTGAGGATGAGGTGATTTACACCACCCAGGCCCCACAGAAGAGTAAACACTCAGACCATTAATAACCTATAAGGTCTCTGCCACTATATGGCACAATGATGGTAGGTTATATTAGTTCTGGGGGGAGTGGAAGACTATACCCAAAAAAGCTTAGAGTTTAATTAAACTTATAGTTGCATTGTTTGCATTGTATTTAAGTGAGTTAGCTAATAGATATGTAAATAAATTAATTAATAATTGCAGCATAAAGAATGTTTCCTAAAAATGAAACATGACATTGTGTCCACCCAGACTTGTTAAGCTGCAGGAAAGCTTCCAGATTAGAGGCTCTTAGTGGTGGTTGGGTATTTTTTTTTGGTTTTAATCTAAATGGCTGTTCTCTCACTAAGCTTATGTTAAACCTAGTGTATGCAGGGTCACGAAGTAAAGATCATGTGAAGTATAGATCATTTTAAACTGGTCAAGGATCTGACCGACGGCTGTGAACATAATAATAAGAACATAATCCAAGTCTGTTTTAAGTGGAAGATCCATATCTTCAAATAAACTAATGTCATGATTCAATTTGACATGTTGTAGCCTACATAATGTAAGTTAAAATACTTTTCACAGAAGGCAAATTTGACAAAATGTTTAGTTTTTTTTTTTTACATCTGCATTTGCCAACAGGCCAACATGACAGAAATTAAACAGAATAATGCTTTATTTTCATTCCACAACAGAAACCGGTTAATCGCCAAGATCAGAGGGACATCCTGGTATTGGTTATTAGTTGTAAAATATACGCAGATTGGATTTTGGAGTGCATCCCTATGGTGCCCACAAGTGGGATAGGATGAACATGTGTGCCATTTCTTTAAATATAATTTTCTTTTTTCTGCTTTTGTCAAAGAAATAAAATCCACAATTTTTTTTAAAAACATCAAATTTTATTGTTTTGTGTATTTGGAGCTCAGTGTACTTATAAAAAAAACTAGGTATGTCTCTCCAGATGTGACTCATGCCTCTCAGTATCACAACTGTGGAGAGTGTGCTGCAGTAAAAGTTTTATCGGTATGTACTGACGTGACCTGATAACACTCATAAAATGCACTAGCCTCACTTAAATGACAGTTCCTATACATAATGTCCCATAACAACCAAGTTAATAAATTACAGTTTTGAATCCCCAAAAGATGATTCACTCGCTGCTATTGTGACTGTGAGGACAAATGAGAGAAGGAACTGTTCTGCAGTGTTGTTTTGGCATGCAGGGCAGGGGTTTTACTCCGGTTGGCTTCAGCCTCAGTTCCCTCTGTTCCCTCTGTGTTTGTGCTGTTGGCTGGATGTCCCATGGTTCCTTTTTAGGTAGAATGAAGCTGCTCTTTCACTCAGTAACAATACAGAGACTGGTCTAGATGAATGCATCAGTTCTTCCGAAGCATCAGATAAAGAATGAAAACATCACATTAGGAGAGCTCATAAATCCCAGTTTTTATAACTGACCGATGATGATGATGATGATGATGATTATGATGATGAAAACATGACCAAAAAGGCAAAATAACTGAGTTGAGTAGCAGTTTGTTTGCAGACATATGGCTCTGGAAACATATGTGAATATATGAATGTCTATGCATGTGGATTTACAGTATATATTTGTGATGGAGGAAGGAAAAGGGGTCTTTTCTTTTGGCTTGCCACCCACATGCTTGGTTGCATGGCTGGGCTGCAACACTGGCTCTCCAGGCTCTTTTTAATGCAGGAATAGAGATTTGTAATCCTACATTGTGTGGAGAGTGGGAGCACTGACGGGGCAGGAACAGGTCCTTCATTACTTTCAGCTGAATACAAAGAAGAGGAATAGAACAACAATGACATACCTCTGCACCTCTACAAAGGGGAACTTACAGTGGAGTCTTCTAATTAAGACTCCTCAGGTTTTAATTAGCCCAAGCATGCAATTAAAAGTGATAAAATATCTGTACTTGTGTCCTCTGGGGCATTCTGCTACAACGAACTGTGAAACATGGGCTGTAATTTTAAGATACTCAAGTATAGGAAGGCATTCCTCTTTTTTTAACATATTTTTACTTAATTAGTGCTTGTAAATTATTCTAAGATCCGGATTAGCCTCTTTGAATGGGAAGTAAAAGACTCTTAAATGATTGGGGCATACTGATGCCAGATTTAAATAGAAATCTCATTTTATTGTGTCCTAACATGAGAGTATGCATTTACAGGCAGGGAAATACATGACTTTGAAGGATGAGAGACGTGAGAGAGAAAGAGGAAAATAAACTGATACACATACACACAAATGATGACGGTTGTAATTTTACATGGCAATCAAGATAACAGTGACAACAAGACAGTAGTAATGTGATTTAAAATAATAATAGTGCTACATTAAAAGCTATGACATGCTTGACCTATGTCTTTGTTTTGAGGGGGGAACTTTTTGCCAAATATAGTCTGATGAATGACGAGTGGATGATATGTTATTGTGTTCAATATAGCGTGAAAGAAACTCCCCAAGGTAAGGGTTATGGGGGGTGGCTAGGATTCCCAGGCATTCTGCCTTTCCCTTGGTAAATCCACAGCCTCCTTAAACTTTTACAGTTGTCCTGCTTCATTTTCACTTATTTTTTCATATGTTAAGAAACCCTGAAATATGATTTGTTCTGAAGATTCTTCCATATGTCTGTATGTAATCTCAGGTATATAAATGCAGAAAAACATCTCAAACTGTTTTTTGGCATTTCTCTACTGATTATTTGTTTTATGTTTGTCTTATTGGAGTCTGTTATTCCTCTTATATCTGTTTTATTGTCTGATCCCCTTTTATTTCTCCTTTAGATTCCTGTTTTATCACTCTCAGTTGTATGGCACTTTAAACAAAATTTGTTGTTTTTAAACATGCTTATGAATAAAGTTGACTTGACTTTAGTATTCATACTGTTGACAGTGCCATAACAGCAGTGCAAGTTTTGATATTTTGTGTAGAACAAATAATTGTGTTGCAATGATCACATAACCTATATTCTCATGTGAAATGTAAGTCTTATAAACTACAGTTTAGTAACCACAAGAATACACACGCACAGATAAGTAGCACCACAGAGTGAACATATGCAATATTTTGTCTTTTAGTTTCTGCGTCACTAATGTTATGTGAATCTTAAAGACATTAGCAAACTGAACATGGTTTTGGCCAAACTGCAGACCAAATATCTTTTGATGGAAGAACCAAATCTAGTTTTCTTTTTTGTAAACACTGCAAAGATGAAAGAGTTTCAGGGATGGGTTCTTGTTTTCTGCTACCTGTTGAAATCCTGAAAGCTGCATCCTGAAATCACACTGTACCATTTTTTGTACAAGCACCATTTTTTCTTTCTCTGCAGGAAATTGGAATGATCAAGCTGTGATGAAATGAAAGCTGATGTGCATTTATGTAATCTGACACCCAGAAGGCTGCCTTTGAAGATCAGCAGTACTAGATAACCTAATATGCAACCAAAGTGCCTTCCAAATGCTTAAAAATGAGGTCACACTCTCCCAATCAGAAATGTCTTTCATGTCTTTATGCCTCATTAACTGGAGTTTTCAAAGCTCTTTTCAGAGTTTTCTTTTGAAAAAGCTTTCATTTTTCATTATAGCTGTTTTTTTGTTTTTTGTCCTTCTTACATTTTGTCTCTAGTATGGGATTGTCCTGGATGCCGGGTCTTCACACACAGCTCTGTATATTTATAAGTGGCCTGGAGATAAACAAAATGGCACTGGCGTGGTCACACAGCACAAAGAATGCCATGTGAGGGGTAAGTATCAGCTCTTTATCCACTAAAACCAACGCTTTGCATATCAAATACAGCTGAGTGTACTCCTGCAACATCCAACCTACGAGTCACAGTAGAAATGATTGTTAATGCTCAGCGTGTCCCAAACATGTTTAGCTCTTTTCTGTTTGATGCCAGCATGGTTAGCTGCATGGTGGTGGTGACAAAAAGTCTGTAAAATATGTCTGACAAACAGAGGCAGCTATATTTAGGCTTATTTCAGCAAACATTGTAGATTTTACATATGATAAAAATCACTAATCTGTACCAGTAGCACTTGGTAACTTTGTAAAATATCCGTTTCTGCTTTGTTTTGATGGCACACTAACATCCATGGTGCGTATTCCTAAAGTAATCGCTGCTCTGCAGAGTTCAGAGCTGGAAAACTGCATTTCCCAACTTTTTGTTATGGGACGCTGGATCAGTTTACAGCAGCATTTTGCTTTAGGGCACCGTGTCTCATTCTAGATAGACCCTTTGGCCATTTTGGATGTGCAGTGTAACTGTTTTAGTATAGAAAAGAAGTGGTGCAGAGAAATAGATCAAGAGTTAAAGGAACTATACTTGATATTATTTTAATCTTTCTAAGAAAAATGGTTTTTTACGTGGTATAGTATGTGGTAAAAGGGGTAATTTCATTACAATTAACGACTCATTGATTGCGCATATGTACGAGTTCAGGGCATTTTAGTTTACAAAA
>JAVQJG010069407.1:0-10460 GCA_036024015.1 Craterocephalus amniculus | reverse complement strand
CTAAATAAGTACGTCAGATTTTGCCAGTTTTTCCTCGGTTGGGCTTTAAAGGGTTAAAAGACCCTCTCCAACAGTTTGGTTTGATTAATGTTTATAAAAATTCCTGATAATTAACTATGTAACATCTATCATGTGTATAATTAAACAGTGTCTTTTTCTCTCTTTCATCCATGTCTCCCATCCTCCAGACACAGGTCCGAGAGACTACTACAAGAGCTACCCTATGGTAGATTACACCCACCGCCAGTCCCCACCCACTTTTCAGCCCATCAACTTCCACCCCAAGGACAAGCCCTTCTTCCCACCGCCTGACATCCACGCACCTCTGGCCATCACTATCAACGCCTCCCAGATCCCCAAGCCCAAGATCTCCAAGACCAACACCCATCCTCTCACCTCCAGCTCCGCCTTCAAAGCATGGGACCCGAGTAAGAGCCACATGCAGCACCCGGTGGCATCCCACATGGGCATCGGGGGGCAGCAGCATCACCCTATCCAGCAGCAGCAGCACCAGCCGCTGCACCAGCAGAACAGCAGGCGCCAGGCGTACTCACACAAGAGACAGTTCAGCATCGAGACGCTGCCGGAGCTCTTCTCGCAGCCGCTGGGCTACGGCCACTCGCCGCACATGCACCCCAAGCACAAGGGACTGGCCACCAACAGCAAGACGGAGGTGACGGTGTGAACACACGGTGGGGGGGGGGTGAACGGACACACGAGGAGATAAAAAAACACACAAAAAAAGCGAGGAGATGAAAGGAAATGATCGGAAATCCTTTCTGTCCACATGCAGCTATGATGGTGTGTGGGAGCAAATATCGTATCAGAATTTTTAACTCTGCGTGTTCCTCATCATTGATGACGAAAACAATAATAATGTGAGTGATATTTGTGTCTTTTTTAAAACCGCCGGATGGAAGCAGTCGCGGAGAAGCGGTACCGGTGACGGATAAGCAGGTGTCGGCTGCGACCCTTTGAACCCAGCAGCTTTTTTTAAATAATTGAGAGGCCTCTCAGTGTGTCGCCACACCTCTCTACTTCCTCTCCTCTCAGCCCTCTTGTACCTCAGCGGCCAATCTGCTCTGCTCTGTAGCGCCACTCCACCAGCTACAAATGTCCAAATCCCACATGGACTTTTGTAAACACACAAACTAAAGCCGGGGCTCTGAGGCTGTCGGAGAGGCCCGTAGCGGAGTGCTTCCCCCGAAGACTTTAGCTTCTTATCAGCTGAGACAAAGCCATTGTGTTGTCAGCTGTCATTGCCCTCCAGCCCTGAGAAGAGTGAGATATCAGCCTGGCGATTCATACTAGACAAAAGGGCATGGGAGTGTGGGAAGGATTCATCTCATTCCAGAGGCAAATGTGATGAGAAGGATCCGAACAACGTACCCGCATGTGTGCATGCACACGTACAATACACACTTGTCAGAAATTACAAAAGCTTCGAGGCGCTGTCAGAAGCCAAAGGCAAACCCCACCCCACACCCACCCACCCTTGAGACAAACACACACTCACTTGTCTTGACACACTGATTCTGAGAGACGAGGAAGATGAATAAGCGAGCTCTCTCGCTCGTTGGACTGTGTTGTTTTGTTGTAGATTAAAACTTCTCTAAAAGCCTTGATGCCTGGAACAAGGATGGAACCTGCTCGTGCATCCTGAAAGATGGCTGGGAAAATCACGGCTTTCTCTGTTCACAAACGGGTCAGAGAATGTTCAGCTCCATATCTGATATCTGAATATAGATCGTGCTCATCCTCTGAGATGCGCCTTGCTATTTTCGGCTCCATATACGTTTACCGAGACCTGCTTTTTTTTTGTTGTTGTTGTAAACAAACAGTAATTATCAGCATGGTGGCATTTTTCTGAATGTAGGACGAGAAAGCGCCGATGCACATAAGAATACACCTTCTCCCAGCATGGCTGCACTCAATTGCAGCTGTTTGATGCTTGTGTTTACTGCTGCTGCTTGCACTGCATTTTACCTCACTCCCTCTTAATGAAGTGTTTTAGCACTGCAAGTAAATGCCTGCGAGCACTTATGTAAAGCACTAATTCATGGCTTAGGTGCATGCAGCCAATACATCAAGTTTTGTTTTTTGTTTGTTCATTTTTTCCCTCCCGTTTTTATCTTTTTGAGACAGTTTTAAAAATGTAGCTAAATAAAACTTTAATGCATTCCTGCCAGATTCCAACCCATGATTAACAACGCAGAAGCTCATGAGAGTGTACCGACAAGGTAAATAACTGATGCAGATGTGATGCGGCATAAAAATACACACAATAGGTCTTGGTCAAACTGCGGTGAAAAGGGGGTGAGTTGTTTTGGGTTTGAGGGATTCACTTTCCTGCTCTGATGAGTTTTTGGCTTTAGCTCATGCATCAGAAGACCTTCTTCTCCGGTCTAAGAGCGTCCTGGCTGCTGCCTGTGAAGGAAAGGCCAAAGATTAACTTGCTTTTTAAACTCCTCTTCATTGAGAGCGTAATTATAAATATACTTGCTACACTTCATACTAGAAGCACATGATAACTCAGACTGGAAAAAGATGCCAAATTTGTAGATTATAAACAAAATTATAAAGATGGCAACAATAAAGTAGGTTAGCGTTTGGTTAATTTTGGGATCACAGCAGAAAAAAACCATGAGCAGCAGTATCATATCACCCAAAAAGGTAAATATGTCCCAACGCTGCCTCTAACGGTTACCCAAAGGTTGCAGCTTGTGATTGAATAGTTTTAACTTTTGTGGATGTGCACAAGATATGCTTCAAACAAACACACAATACCCAAGGCAGCCATGAAAAACTTACATATGTGTATTTTAGTCAAGTATTTTTTTTACACATGGGCTCATTTATGCTCCAAGTTGAATATGCAGACTCATACAGACAAAGCTTGTTGCTTGGATGTTTCTATTTGTTTCCAGGGAGCTTGTAGATGTAGAAACCATATGCTGAAAATAGAGCAGTTCCACCAGAAATCTTAGGGGGCAGTGTTGCACAGTATAGCTCACCTGTGACCAGTGAGAGGAACAAAGAAGAAGTAGCAGCGGGAACCTTTTAAATGACAACCCATGCTCCCTTATTTTAACATCTCTTTCAGAGATTATGCATTATCATGATGTTTGCTGTTGTGTATTACCATTAAAACTGATGTTTCAACTCAGAACTGAACTCTGAACTCTAGTGGATGAGCCACCGAAACACTATCTCATAGTAAAGCATGCATGGGAGTTTGACACCGTTTGTGACATAAATATTGATTTTCATACGCAAATGTTGGAAAATTAAGGCCCATAAGTAGCTACTTCACATAACCCTTCTTCAAAAAAAAATTCCCTTAAAATGTGCTCAATTTCCCTTTAAAGGATTTTAAGACTAATTGTTTTGCGAGACAGTAATTTAATAGGTAATGTAATCCATTTTTTTGTCTGACTAATAGTACTTTTTAGTTTGTTCAGCACAGGATACTGATTGCTTTAGTCCACAATTTAATGTTCCCTCAAAATCCCCTTTTTCCTAGCAGCCAGTCAGACTCGCTGATTGAATTCACCTTCATTTGTTATCATAAGGACACCAGATATGCCGTAGTGCATATGCCTGGCACATGCTACAGCACATCAGGCAGGTGGTGGAACCTCATCAAACCGCCCCACTTACCAGTCACACACAATTTAGCACTTTTTTCTCTCTTTATGTCATTCCATCTGCCTCTCTCTCCCCCTTTATTTTCCCCTTTCAGCAGACTTTCTTCTTTTGCCTGACCTCCCTCTGCGCATCCATTTCCATGAAAGGGTGAGCGATGGGTACCAAGCACCTCTCTCGTGTTTGGTACCAGTCGCTCCAAGCTGTTATGAACCATGAGAGTCTCACTGGGTCTTCCCAGCGTGTGAGTAAGTGTGTATTGGGAGTCAGTTATAATAAATGACAGAGCCAGGAAAAGCATGGCGGGCTCCAGATTTCCTCCCTGCTGCACAATCACACTCACACGTAAGCACGATTACATATACACAAACACACACCGCCACACAAATGGTCAAACACTTTGCAACACATTTTTCATATCTGGTATGGTATGAATAGACATTCTGGTGCCAATCTTAACTTTTTCTTCTTTTTGTTTGTTTGTGAAAGCCTTTCTCATTCTTAGAACCAGGTTTTTTTTTCTTTTTTTCGTTTTACTGGCAGGCAAAAACGTCACTCAGCCAAATTCCCTAAT
This sequence comes from Craterocephalus amniculus, assembly GCA_036024015.1. NCBI lineage: Eukaryota > Metazoa > Chordata > Actinopteri > Atheriniformes > Atherinidae > Craterocephalus > Craterocephalus amniculus. The sequence continues at coordinate 6,241 of JAVQJG010069407.1, read as the reverse complement.
TTGCATCTCAATTTAATGGAGCCGTGAGTGAACACGAGCAAAAAAAAAAAACGAGCAATGGAGTAAAACTTTAACAAGGGAGAATAAATTAGCAATATTATGCTCGCTTGTTATGCTGAGATGGCTTCTCCACTCTACCTCTCCGAGACGAGGAAAACCTGTTAGCCAAGCTGTTAGAGTGGTGCTGGGGTCCGCTGGCATGCTTTTGTAAAAAGGAATCAGCTGAGAATGGGGATCATGAATACAAAAGCACCAATGGGATATGCATGGTGTGAATATGCATCAAACACATCTGTGCTTGAGCTCTCTTCAGCACTGCACAGTATTAAATGTACCGTGCTGCAGCAGGGTTATCCTCTGCGGCTTCCATGTTTCTTTGACTTTTAACTCCCACGAGGCGCAAACGCTTTTACTGGGTCACTTCATACGGAAAACTTTCTGGCCTCTTTAATTCCCACCAAACTCGGATATTTTGTCGCCTCTGTCTTTAAGGGTCTTGAAATATTTGAAGTTGTTAACAAATGTTGAATGACAGTAAAAAAAAAACAAGCAATATGAGTCAGTAAAGCAATAAGTGCTCATCAAAACCCCACCCCACCCCCACCCTAATCTGTCTATCCGAAGTCCTCATCAGAGTTTAGGCATGAGTAGGGGGGGGGTTTCAAAACCGAGGAGAGAGCTAAGCAGATGAGCAGGCTACACAGAGGGTTTGAGAAAATATGCAAATGTGATTTTAAAGAAGGGGAAAGGACGTACATGGATACAGCAGATATCATGATGGCTCATTTTGAATTCGTCTGTGCATTCCATAAAGAAAAACCCTATCCTTTCGGGTTTTATCTCTTTGATGTACTGGAACAACCAGCTCTATAAAGCACTCTGGCTGGGAAGAGAAGTTGTTTTTTACTCTGATCTACACGACTTTGCAGCAGGACCTGGACTCTTTGGCCATCCTTGTAGACCTCAGAAGCTGCAATGCAGAAGCTAACAAACCACTGGTGGTTCAGCTCAGCAACGACATTGGCTCCAGAGTTTCTAGTTAAGGAGTAAAGCAAGTCCTTCAGGACCAGCAAAGCCTGAGGACAGGCTACCAGCAAAGTGAGAGACAGACAACCTTTCCTGAATTTGTTGGCTGAAAAGCTTCACACTGATTGGCTGACGGAGTTAATAGGAGCGCGGAGAGCGGGTGATCCTTCAACTCCTTCGTCCACGTTGAGAGATTTCTGTCTGAGGTACCGCAATCATGCTGACGTGCTGGAAAACACTGAAGTGTTGATTTCCCTGTGGTCAGGAAGCACTGAAGGATATCCCTTTGTCTTCACTCCAGAATGGACTACCTTGATTGCCCTCAAGCAAAGACTGAGCTTTTAAAATGAACAGCTGAGCTAATTAGACCGGAAAAACCTCCGGTAAGCCACTATTTTTTTTTTTTTTTTTTTTTTTGCCTTTTGTGGACAAAGTAAATACTTGAACACATGCACAAGCATACATGCACTTACACACGAAACAGGACACAAGAGTCACAGAGGTATAACACAAGTTATATCCATACAAAAGACCACAACTTTGTGGCATGAAACAGGACCAAAAGCCTTGAATCAGGAGAAACTGAGTACACCTAACTGATGCTTGGACATCCAAAACGGTGAGAATGCCCAGACCCTTTTGGACCATCAGCTTAGAGTGCGTTTACTCAATCTCTCCTGATGAACGACAGACTATGGCATCTCTCGCTCTTCTCAGAGCAAACTGACTGTTGTTTGCTAAAACTTCCTCTCTAGAAAAAACGCAATGCAAGTATTCTACTCAAGGTTATCTGAATGCAACCTGGTAGACATACTTGGGCTCCATGATCTTTAGCAATATATAGATTCTGGTGTATGGTTCAGTTGTTTCTTTGTCTTCTGTCGGTTTTTGTAGTGTTTTTCAAGGATTGAGCTATTGTCAACACAGCATATATTTAAAAAAAAAAAGTTCATTTGACCTATGGAAAATGAAAAGTGCTTCCATATTTTAGACTCATGGATGCCTATCCCTCAACCCCACCCACCACCGGACATATGACAAACAGTCTAACTCAAGAGACCACATAATCTTTTGAATTAGATTATATGTCATATGTTTGACGCTTGTGATCTTCTGAGTTACATTGTATGGTATACATGCACTCATGTATTTAATGTTAAAATATATTGCATTGTATCAAAGTGCTTTGCCAACACGTTAGCTGAAAGGGAAGATTTAATGATTTCTTGTACAGCTTTTGCACTAGCAAAATAAATAGGGGGAAAAAAGTCATGCGTTATTTCATGATAATTTGTAATGGGCAGCAATAGGCTGCTTTGGATTGCTATGTACTACTTGTGTATATATGTATGCTGTACCATTTGTCTGCTGTGAAATTTGTTGACTACTCAGCTTATATAAGGGCTTTTTATAGATATAAAAGCAGACTGGGCAATCTGACGTCACACTATAACTTAAGATAAATTTCTCAAAATTTTTTTGTGTTTTGTTTTTTTTAGGGTTCAAGGGATGTGGACAGAATTTTCATGTATACAAAATGCTGTATAAATAAAGTTTTGAATGACTAAACTGAAATGTCTATAGGCACTCATACTGCATTGGCCCACGTGTCCTGTTTGAATAAATCTTTCAAGAAACATAGTTTTGATTTCTTGATCTGCTTGTGTGAAGTTTTCTTGTAGGTTATGTCAGACCCAGGGCATAGATACAGGAGGTATGCCTTCTTTTTTGTGCCCAAATCACAGGAAGTTAAAGGTGGTCACTCTACAAGCACAAAAGAAACTTTCTGTGACTGTACAGCCTTTGATGTAACGCTGGCAACAAAAGGGCCACAGAACCACACAGCTGACAGAAGAACTAGAGGGTTTCTATTCCTTTAGCCTACGTCAGACCTTGAAATTAGCACAAACGGGGACTATGTAAACTGCTATACCTATTTACGTCTATCAAGGGAGAATAAATTAGCCCTAAGAGCACAAACAATGAACCAGTTTGTAATGCCCTTTTCACATGGCATGCTTGGGCTAGGGCACGTTTGACCACAAATTTTGTCTGGGTGAAAGCAAACAGGCCTTGCACCGGTCGCCCAGCTTGAGAGGTAGTCCAGGACATGGGTCAACCGTGCTCGGGCAGGGAATAATGCTTTGTGAACTCCATCCTGGCTGTGCCGGATGTGACGTGGGCTACAAGCGGAAGTGACCAAATCAACACTCGACCCTACCGACATGTTTAGAAGGAAACACCGTTAGCTTCAAAGTAAAAAAATGTGTAACAATAGCGAGCACGAAGAGATTTCTGTTGGAATGATTTAGAAAATCTAAAATGTGTGATTCATAGTGAAAAAAAATCTCTTCAAGTAACAAGACGAGTTCCCTTCCTTGTTGAATTACTGACCCGTTGCTTGCCTGATGACGTAAAGGTTTGTTGCTGGAATTCACTGAGCTCCTGAGAGTGGCCCATTCTTTCACAAGGGTTTCTAAAAGCAGCCTGCCAAGTGGTTGGAACACCTGATTCCGATTATTTGAATGGATTATTGAATACTTTTGGCAATATTGTGTAGCTCCCTTTTGTCTGGCAATTACCAGGCTCAGACTTTGTGGAGATTGTTAGAGAGTAGCCGGGAAAACATCATGGCAAGGTAAATGATGATTCTTAATGTTGAAAGTACCCCTTAGAGTTAAGTGTCTTACAGACGGATCATATTAGAACAGTTTCCCAACAAATTTTCAATTACAACAATCACATTCATGGCAGTGCTAACAGGAGCGCTGACGGCTCCTGCAAGTCATAAAAGGCTTGAAGGACTCTCTTATGTGACCAAGTTTGACGTTCCCTGAAGAACATGTTTCCAGGTTCACTCTTTAATGGCACATCCAAACTAGCTGTGCAAACAAAACAAGCACAAAGATGGACGAAATGCACCAAGAGGTGACAACGTGCAAATGTTAAAGTTGAGAGAAGACACATCGTCTGACATTACTCCTTCTCTTATCTTTCCTCACCAAATTTCTTTGTCATACACAGCCTGAAGTGTGCTTCTGCCAAAGAAGTGTGTTGCCATTTAATTTGTCCTGACATCAGCTGGGATCTGACTGGATATGTTTCCTTTGGGTTATGAGCAAGATGGCAGTGCGTGCTTTAGAGCCCTTAAATGTGTGATGTCATCTGACAATACATGAAAAAAAAGGGGGAAAAAACCTTTTGCATCTCCTGATTTCCTTCATCCTGTTAAAAGACCAATCCCAACTGCATGAGTGAATCTGGATCTTGGTGCACTAAGAACAATCAAAAAGTCGGTTTTAATACGTTTTTGCAAGAGTTAGTGACAAGCGTTTGTTCATTTAGGGAATTCCAAAAAGATTGGTCGACATGTTGAACTGGTGTGCTGTAACTAGTTATTTCTAGCTAGGTTCTCTGAAGATCCAACAAAAACGTGTAATTATTCAACCGGGATTTAACACAAACAGAAACTTTAATCTAGTTTTTTAGTGGGCTGGGAGAAACATGACACCACACAGCATAAAGAGGATTGCAGAGACAATAAGACAAAAAGGATAGCATTACAACACATGGTGAGTAATTCTCTAACAAGATTGGCCTGCCTTATGTGTACATACAAACATTAGCAATACCTTATGTCGTCCTTGATGCTCAGGGCCCAAAGAAATAGAGCATTTTAAGCATATCCAATGTGCAAAGCAGCATTGTCTGCTCAAGCATACACCACTCAGATGAGAGCAGGATGTCCAATATGTCCAACGCAAAACTTCAGCGTTGAGGAAACAGGATTTTCTCGTCTTCTTTTCATGCCTGTGGATACAAAAATAACCGCACATAGGAATTCAGTCTCATGGCATTTCATGAAACTGTCAGAGAGGGATTATCAGCTCTAACAAGCAAAAAGTCAGTATTTGGAGGCTTGAGGGGTTTGGTGGTGGTGAGTTACAGACATGACTGACAACCAAGAGATCCAAGCTCATCTCCCGTCTGACTCAGAAATTTTTACACTTACTTTAGTTTTCAAACTTCAGCTTTGTCTCTGGTTGCTGTTCGGTTTTCTTTACACATTAGAAACTATGTGGTTTGGACTGGAAAGTAGGACTATGAAAACATTGTGCATCCTGTTAGACCGCACGCACTCTTTTTCCTCTGCAAAAGGTGCAAAGTTTTCTGAAAACATAAAAGAACAACACATATTTCCAGTTTGTCCTATATTTCATATTCAACCGTCCTTTGCATTAGTTTTCTGTGCATGGAGTCCCCCACTACAGTCACGTTTCTTTGCACAGGGAACAGCTCTGCAGCTTTATATAGTTAGTTATCCCTCTGTGGCATTACGTGTTGCATCAGTAGAACAAATACTGAGCTACAACAGAAAAATGCTAATTATAACTCCAGCTTATCAACATGTAGCACGAAAGGAGGTTGGAGTAGAAAGGGTTACATACCCAACTGCTTGTTTGTTTTTATTTGACTTCTTTCGCTCTTGTTCAGTTATCTTTTATCAGACGTTGAACATGGCTCAACTGTTTAAACACTTTTTCATATATTATTACTTGAGGATACTGATCAGCACCGTGATCAAAGATAGTAAAAGTAAAGGGCCCAAAAGCCGAGCACACCATGACACTAATGTGGAATTTTGGAATTGATCAGCAAGTTTGTCTGCAAAACATTTGGGGATTTTTATTGCTGTCCACCCTGTAACCTTGCACACATTCCTACACTGCCCCTACTTGCAGTTTGTAGTGTCGAGGAATCTCCTATATCAGCAAGGCGGTGTTCGACTGGTTATCCGGGATAATTGGCCTCGTCCCTGGGGCCCGGCTCTGCCCGAACCTGGCTCCTGTGGAAGCTGCCCATTTCATACGTGGTGCCATATTAAAGAGTCCCAGCCCAGCTAGAGTCTGACAGAGTATTTATTTACAGAAAGTTTAGGTTACAATAGCAGACGCACGACCCCGGCGAAGAAGCGGCTCAGCAGACCCCCCAAAATGGTTTCCTCTGATCTTTATAGCTCACACACACACACAACCCCCCTCCCCCCAAGATCACCCCAGACATCAGTACCCAATAAGGAGTATCCACACATAAAGTCCATTTCCTGATCCACGTGGCTCGGTACTTTCCACTGGCCTGTTGCCCAACATCTGGCCGGAAATTCCATGTCAGCCTCCTCTCTGCACAAAAGGTTCCTTAAGTTGGTCTGACCGCA
>JAVQJG010069404.1:0-16161 GCA_036024015.1 Craterocephalus amniculus | reverse complement strand
TTATAAAATTTTCAAAAATAAATAAGGACCTAAACAGATAATAATTAACATGTACGTCAGTCCCAAGTCTGTGGACACATCCTAAGTATGTGTCCAGCTAGGAAAAAACACTGACTTTTGTACAAATAGGAAACATTCATTTCATTTCAATTCAGCTTTATTTTCTGTTGTGACCCTTTCAGTATTCATAAAGTTATAACAACAACTAACAGGCTAGCTGAAGACAACCAACAGACTGCATCGAAACTTGAGTTGCTCATCGTTATATGATGTCAGATAATAGTCACACACACATTGGTGTGTTTTCTGGCAGCAATTCAAAAAAGGGGAAATACCGGAAACAGAGACGATTACATTGCCTGGCACTTCGTGTGTGTTCTCAACAGCAGGGAGACTCTGAAACGCCATCAAAAAATTGAAAATGATGATATGGATTCTCTATCACCTTTAAGATGCTGATACTGTCATGTTTATATATTGAAAATAAGGATCAGAGCGATGAAGAGTAGGAGTGCAACCTCCAGTCCCCTTTCTTATGTCAAACATCCTTTTTTAAAGAGTGAGAGCACCTCCCCATTTCAGAGACACTGTCGCCAATGTCCATGCAATATTACCAGTGCATGTCGGACAACATAGCCCAACAACATCAGGGACTCTGAGGAACTCCAGATGGATCTCAACCACCCCTGGGGTCCTGCTACTTTTGTTAACCACTTTGGCAACAACCAACACACCGCCGGTGTCCACTAGCGTGTTCAGGGCTTACCGATGCAACAGGGACCAACCACCTTACAACCACAGTTCTGCTCGGCCACCTTGACAATGGAGGTTCAGAACACAGTCCACCAGACTTAATGTCCACTGCCTCACCCACACAGGATTGAAACTCTGTTGCAGATGGGAGTTGAAGTTGATAGAGAACTATCAGATGTCCTCACCAGTCCTTCACAACACACGAAGGCCTGCCAGCATCCTCCCCCACCATCTGAACCAACTCCCCACCAGGTGGTGATCGGTTGACAGCTCCACCCCTCTCTTCACCCAAGTGTCCAAGATGTGCTGCTGCAAATCCAACAATATGACTAGAGAGTCGATCACTGAGCTGCAGCCTGGAGTTTCCTGGTTCCTGATTTGGATACTTTTCTGCTTGAACATGGTCTTTGTTATGGACAATCTGTGATGACCACAGAAGTCCAATAACAAACCACCACTCAGATTTAGATGGGGGGGTGGTCATTTCTCCCAATCACACCTCTCCAAGTCTCCAAGTTATTGCCAACATGAGCTCTGAAATCCCCCCAGCAGATAGAGTCTGATAGACAAGGGTAAACAGAGTTTCTGAGTCTGTTTGTGTGTTGCCTTGGGGCCTTATACCTTCTGCCAGAAGGCAGCAAGTTAAAGGAGCAACAAGCGAAAATTAATCATTTCTAGGTTGAAAGAATTAAAAATGTGCAATGTGAATCTCTAGATGTGTAATTCCAACTGGAACGTAGCATGACGTCAAACACCGTCTCTCTGTGTTGTCATCGAGCCTGTTGTTTACAAGGGTGGTCTCCTTCCGCATGCATATTCATGCATGTGAAGCTCCGCTTCCTTCATTAACTGAGCGAAGGCCCTCCCTCCCTTCACATACAGCCAGCTGCACCCCGTTGAAGGGAAATGGCAGAAGTTCATTTGAAAATGACCGGGAACACATTTTACCACCCAAAGAGCCACATTCAATGGCAAACAATCTGGGTAAAGCAAGGGACACAACGAGGATAAATAAAACAAGCATTGAGAGAACGAGAGAAGTTACGATTCGCTCAGAGCTCGTATTCCTTTTCCTGGACTGATAAGGAACCGTCATTATTTTAATCCAGTGTTACTGCAATAAAAGCTCCTTTCAGACCTGCTCTGAAAAACAATAAAGTTGTTGCTCTTGTCCTTTATACTGCTTGCATTCAAATATAGTTCTGCTCTTTTACCTCAGAGCCGTAGCGTACATCGAGGATAGGTAGAAGAAACTGTCAATCATGGCGCAGTTTGTTTTGGTCTCAATCCCCAACAATATAACTTGTTGCCTCTTTAAAGTGGTTATACATATGACTGGGGTTTGATTGATCCGAGGATCAGCTGTCCCCTGTTGAGCCCCACAGTCTCAGCAATCACCTCAAGGGAGAACACCCTCAGCAGAGCTTTCCTGTCCTTTCCTTTTTCTTTCCTTGATAGAGGGGACTCGCTCCAACACACAGGCACCAAGCCGGAGAACAATGAGTAAAGCTTGTTAGATACAAGAAATTTGTTCTTGTTCTTGAGGCCGCAAGAGCGCCAGGGCACTTCATACTCCGCAACAAGCAGTGTGCGAGATGGGCTGGGAATTACTTCTGGGTTTGTCTGTGTCTCTATGTGCAATGAGCCGGTTGCCCCGGTTGTTTTTTATTTTACGTGAAACTTGGTCTGTGACAGTGCAAGACTGTGCACGGGGCAGTATCTGTGTCTTTATTTACCATGTTTTTTTCTTTCTTACCACCACCATCAGCTGTTTATAAAAGTTGTTCATTCATCCTTGCATCAGTAGGAAATGCATGAAGTCCCTATGTCCCCGTTTGTGCTTTCATAAGCTATCTAAGCCCACCTCAATCCGACCAATCATGCAACATTTCTCGGAAAAAAGTTTGGCCAGCCTGATGCGTCAGGAAGTATCCTCAATCATGTTCTGTGGGAGCCTCGAGAACAAGAACAAAGGTCTTGTTTGTTGAAGAGAATGTAGAGGCCTTACGCCCACACCTGCTTACTATCTCTCACTGGAGCAACTCCAGAGTAGAAGAAAGTTTACTCCATTTTAGGGTCAGGATCCAGAGCCCAACCTGTGGGTCGAGGTGATTTTAACTTATGTAGATTGAACCAGCTCAGGCTCCTTTCCCACCAGAGATGTGACATTCCTAAAGCTAACTTCCACAGATTGGACCATCAGGGTCCCTGCCTGTGGCCCCTCCTAGATCACACTGCACCCAACCCCTACGGCCCCTCCTACAGGAGGCAAACCCTCAATCCATCCATTCGGGTTGAGCCCAACCTTGCCCTAAGGGCATATGCCCAGCCAACACGTGTTTACCCCTGATCCCCCGCCTCCAGGCCTGGCTCCAGAGGGTGGCCCAAGTGCCCCTTGCCTGGGAAAAGAGAACTTTAAACTAAAGTTGCATCGCTCAGGCACGCGCATCCAGGAAGTAAACAGGCTAACGGTTTGGGCTCTAAAAATATACGCAAATATACCGTTGCGAGCAGAGGTGGGTAGTAACGAGCAACATTTACACCGTTACATTTACTTAAGTAAATTTTAGAAAAAAATGTACTTGTGTGAGTAGATTTATTTTGGAAAACTTCTACTTTTACTTGAGTAAATCTGTGATTATTGTTTTGTACTTTTACTTCGTTACAATCAATATTAGGCTAATGAGTACATTATTTCTCTCAGTAGTTTTTTCCTCAAAAAATATGATTCTCCGAGAGTGGAATATGCACCCGTTTTCAAAAGCATCATTCAAGCATTCATTGGTTGATAGCTCTCGTCGTGCACTATTCCCTGATCCCTACAACCAATCAAGTAGCCCATTGACCATTTGACGTCTTTTGTTTTTTAATGGGAGAGCTGCGGGACACTTTGCCGGAGCTCATCTGTCAAATAAACAGGTTGCGGCGCAGCGGGAAGTCGAGGGTTTGGCGAGATATTAACAGAAAATGGCGAAAACTTCTTAAAAAACAATTCAAGCAGAATACTTTGGAGCAGAGTATGTGTCGTGAAGGTTCAGTGACGGAGAGTGTCATGTACGATCAAAGACATGATCAACGTGCTGAACTAAGACTGCAATGTGCGTAAAGAAATTGTGTGGAATAAATTAACAGACTGAAGCAGATTATCTGTGGAGCAATAAAAACGTTGCGATGTGACTGGGTGGAACTTACTGGAGCCACTTTAGAAAGAGAGGAGGAAATCATTTGGAGTTGAACTTGCCTGCATGGAAGTGTGTGTGGGAGCGTTTGTATCAACGTGGGAGGGATGTTTAATGAATTCCATTTAATTGCACATGTCCATTTTTGCAGTGCCTCCTGAAGAAGGTAATGTGGGTTTAAGTGGACATAGCAAACAGTGCAGTGGTTACACTGGAAGCATTAACCAGGGGTGTGGAAGCCTTCCCCAGGTTGGAACCCTCCTCAGTTCTAAAACACTCTAAAACACTTAATAAAGCTCCCTGTTTTTGTGTCTAGTTGATTATTTAAGGGCTCCAACATTTTCCTAAAGATTTCCTTCCTGTTTTGAATCTACCAAAGATGTATTGATATACAGTAATGATGATGACGACATCAAGTTCTGCACAATGGTCCATTAATTCATGGGCGGTTCTAGGGGGGTGGGCCAGTGCCACCCTACCACAAAGCTTGGAACCCCACTGTGACCCCCTGCTGAGGACAAAGCCTAAAACATGAATAAATATGGATATTTGCAATAATTCCCCCCATTGCAAGATGTGGAACTAAGACTCAAAATTGTCACTTAAATATCAGTGACAAAATTATGCAATTTGTAACTTCTTTCCTCAAAGTAGTTACATTTTGAAAATAGCAAAAAACCATAAAAACAGCTGTAAATGAAATATTTCTATTATATTGCCATGGTTATACATTCAATTCTGAAGGTCAGCATTCAACATGGATGGTCTTTTTTGTTTTATTATCAAATAAATTTGCCTTTCTAAGAAAGCAGCTGGCCCCGGTCTGGCCCCCCTGTAATGATGGTCTAGAACCGCCATTTTAGTCCAACATTCACACTCAAATTAATGATTAATCCAAGTCAGGTGTGTTGATCCGAGGAAACATCTAAGATCAGCAGACTAGTGGCCCTGGAAGACCAGTTCGATGTCCCTACTCAGTGAATTGTGCTTGCCATAAATACGACAACAGCTCCCCCAAGTGGGTATTTTGTGGAATTACAATAAGTTGTCGATGAGAAATATACACTAGGCATCACTCATTCACTTCTAATTAATCAACCCATTAAGAAACCTAGTTTACGTCCCCAGTTTAAGTGATATTTAATAGTCAACTCCATGAAATCCATTCTTAATCTTTTTTGGAGTGCTCATTAAATGGAAAGCTAGTAGGCCTACTTTAGTAGTTGCTAGCCTTTTTTTTAAAAAAGAGAGAGAGAGTGAGAAAGAAAACCCCTGAAGCGAAGTACTTTGTCTATACATTTATATGAAATCGCTTTAAATTGGATGTTCAGTTTCTGCTTGATGCTGTAATGTGTGCGTGGCAGTGGTGCCACAGAGGAGGAGTCAGCGCACTTCTGTGTGACGTGCACGCTCACACCGTCGGATCCGCACAGATGGCTGCGTGCCTTCACCTCTGAACGATTTGAAACTGATCCGGAGGAAAGTTTTTGGAACTTTTTATGTAAAGTGCAACGCCAGTACTTTGCGCCAGTTTGAGCATTTTGTCTCACCGCGTGAGCTCTGAATGCTGCTTTTTACACAGCGCCGCTGCTGAGTTCCTAACAGGTGTTTTGAGGGGGGCCGCGCCGCCCGCAGAGTGGACATGTCCAATGGAAAAGACGCGTGTGCTGCCAAGAAGTAAGTACAAGCAGCAGATAAGTCACAGAGGGCAAAGTTAGCGTTACTTTCCTCGGATATTTTGTATTTTGACAGCTGTGCTGACTTTACTAGCGCACTTTCTGGTGTAAGTAGCCTACGTTTTACACCTGCAGATGAAATAGGAGTTATGGTTTATCAGGTTCATCTTCACCAGGAAACGTCAACGAATAGTCGCTGCACTTGTTTTCCTGGATGTTATGGCGATGCGTTCTTCCTTAAATCCTCTGAAATAGCTCCGAACAAGAAAAGCCGAGGCGAGCTGCTGCACCAGGAAACAGTGCTCCAGGCTTTGTTGTTTTGTTTTTTTTCTACGTGAGAAACAAAAAGCCTAGTCTTGGGGGAAATCATAGGTCACAGTAACAGTTACATACACTCTTCTGAGTCACGCTTATAGGCGCATTTGTTTTTTATGTGTTTATTTTCGTGCAACAGCTCTTCAGAAATGACCCTGAAAGAGTGCCTGGATGAGTGCATGGAAGCCTTGGATCTTTTCCTTAACAACCACTTCAATGAAAGCCTGGAGAAGCTGCGACCAAGGTAACACAGTAATCCTGAGTCTGTTTGTCTCTGAAGAGGCTGAAGCTCATCTTGAACTGTTTGCTTAGTTTTCAGCACATTCATGCTGGTATTTTTCTCAGCGTGATGTCAGCAGTATTTGGCTTCTGCTGATGTTTTGTGGTGTGAACTGAGAAGTTAGAGCCTATGCTGACAGGCTTCAGGTCTCCAGGATATGAAGTGTTTGCTGAAGCTGACGCCCATGGTCTGACGGACCGAACAGCCAGCAGAGTGTTAGCCCTGCAAAACAAACACTTTGCACAAGACACATCAGGACTGAAGAGGAGATAGAAAGAATAAAGACATGAATATATTTGCTCTTTATGTTTACAGGAAAATGCACAAACTAGCTACCAGTGTTTGCTTAAAATGCAGTGTTGATGTGTAACTGTGTTTTTCCTAATGCAGAGTCCACCAGAGCATGTACCATGCTCTTATCTACGCAACGGTGCTCGAAATGCAGGCCATGATGACTTTCCAGCATGATGACATCAGTAATGCAGGAAACACCATGAAGAGTGCCCAGGAGGTCTGTCAGAGGTCAGGAACTCTCCAATGAGCATTTTATTCATTTGTTAAACTCAAACTAACAATAACTCTTTCAAAATGGTATTTTTTGGGCTGCCAATTTTGCTTCAGTCTGTCTGCATAGAGCTGCATTTACATTTATGGCTCTTCTCTGATCATGCTACCAATTTGACTGCATTTGCATTAAAGAAGCCAAAGAGTACATGTTAAATATGAGAATGGAAACATTTAATCATAACATGATTGGTGTGTTGTAAAAAAAGATGTGGTTACCAAAACAGAAATGTTCCACACTGATGGGCTTTTTGATCTTTCAGGTTTCGGAAAAAATCTCCCGGTTTGGCCAACAAGTCAACGGGCGAGTCGCTCTCAGAAGGTATGAAAAGCCTGAATGTCCCACTGTTGTGTTTTTATAAATAGGAAAGTCCAAAATGTTACTTCTAGGCCACGGATGTTTTATAGAAATGTGTAAGTAAGTGGAACTTTCATAACTATCTGATTGAAAGTAATTACTTCCTGATCATAATCTTTGGTTGATACAAGATACAATAAATAGATTATGATCAAATTTACATATTTTTTCTGAACACTTTTTCAGTTTTAAAGATAATAGAATAAAAGTTTGTATTTGAATCTATGTTCTTCCTGTCTGGCTTTTAAACACTAAAAAGCACCAAATATCAGCTTGTGTGCCGCCTTTTACATCACAGCATGTATGGTAAGCAGTGAGGATCAAATTGAATGGTACTGTAAGAACCTCTGCCAAGGTAGTTGCCGTCCGTTAGCAACATAGACTAAGTCAAAAAGTTATGGACAGATTTTGATAACATTTTCAGAAAATCTCAGAAATTAAAGAAGGTTTTGGGGGTGATCTGGTGTTCTGTCGAAATGTGCTACCTTGTCAAAACATGCCTTAGCTTACTCTTTCGGTACGTATTTTTCATACAGTTAAGTTTTTGTGATCAACAATAGTTTTGAAGATTATTAATCTACTTATTTTTCTTGATTATTGAACTATTATTATTTTACCTAATAGTTTTAAGAAATAACATCACATTCATTCAAAAAGCAAACTAAGTTATAGAATCAAGAACAAGTTAACACAGGTAAGATTATTTGACAGTGCAGATTTATGAATGTAAATATTCACATATAAGAAAAGACTCAAAATAGTTTAAGATCTTATAGGTTACCATTTCCAAGAATATGCAAATAAATGTATAAAAAGTTATTTAAAGTTTATTTCAAAACACGAAAATCTCACAACAGGGGGTTAGAACTGTTTAGATGTTACCCATCAAAGTATGTTACTTTATTTATGAAGGTAGTATGCTTCAACAGTATAAATTAATGGATATGATATTTCTATTATTAGGCTTTTATAATTATGAAAAACTCAAAATGTAGGCTGACAATTTCCATGAGAATACTCAAAATACACATGAAAATCATTTATTGATTAATTCCACAAGCTAAAGCTGATGAACCTCTCACAACTCAGAGGTACAGCCGTTCAGACATGGACTTGATGGTAGCATGGATTTATTGGCATGTCCTCAACCTATGTGATTATGGCATTTCTTGTTTTAACTAATGTGTAAAAGGCATAGGTAGCACGTCTTGAGGATGGGTGAAATGTTAGAACACCAGATCACGGCCCGGATACAGGATGTTTTTTTAAATATGGGGGAAGATGGGGATATTTGTTGCCATTAGAGCTTCTAACTTAATAATAATGCTCACAATCAATGGCAAAAAATACAATACAATGGCTTGGTGGAGGTCTGTGCTCTCTGACGTATAGACCAATGTTTGCCATGTTCCCCGACTTATTTTTGTGTTAAGCACTATGTATTACTCAAGCGAATGAGAATTGACATGCTTGTTTTTATTATAGAAGCTTTTTCAAAAGAGGTTAAAGCTCTTTGTAGCTCGAGCAGTTTTTGGGGCCAGACTGAAAGTGTTGGACTGAAACTTGTTACATACTCCACAAGAAAGAACTTTGCTCTTGTTCTTGAGACCGCTGACCAACACGTCCATCCCTAAAACTGAAAAAACCCA
This sequence comes from Craterocephalus amniculus, assembly GCA_036024015.1. NCBI lineage: Eukaryota > Metazoa > Chordata > Actinopteri > Atheriniformes > Atherinidae > Craterocephalus > Craterocephalus amniculus. The sequence continues at coordinate 7,387 of JAVQJG010069404.1, read as the reverse complement.
GTCATCATTAGCATCTTATGTTATTATCACAGAAAAGTTTTTAACATTTTGGTTGACCTGCTAAAATGAGCAGGTTAAATCTCTTCCAGTTGCAAGTAGTAGTGTTTGTTCTCAGTGCTCAAAAAGCTTTAACATCTTTACAACCAGCCCAGTAATGATTGCTACCTTCCAGAAAATAAGCATGTTACTATTACAGCTCAAGTATTTGTTTTATTATTTTATTCTTCAATATAAACCAGAAGTAGCGAGACCAGTCCTATGGTCCTGATGATATGTATTATTTCTGACCAGCTTCCAGTTGTATCAGGCAGGATTTACAAAGTACTTATCAGTCACAAGATCAGCCGCACAAGTAGTCAGGGGACCAGACTGGTGCCAGCCAAAGACAAACCTGGACTGAAGCTAGAGAAGTTGACCAATTCTCAACTTGACACATGTTCAGCAAGCAAAACAAAGGAAGCAGCTTTTAATTTGATTATGCAGTGTGAACCAGAAAAAAGACAATTCACATCTGAAATGCACACATGTGAAGCCAGCTAATGTAGAAGGGAAAATCTGCCAATTTTGTCTCTTTAGTCACATATTGTTGCCAAGCTTACCCCTGTAGCCCCGAGTGCAGCAACCTTCATGTTCATCCGGATATTGTGCTTCCATCAAGGTAGATCGTAGCTAGAGCTGTTTTAAAAAACTCAAAAGTACTGCAAAGCAATTAGACGTATCACTAAATGTTGCTTAGACACTTTCCAGTTACACCCAAAAATCCAATGTGGGTGTTTGTGGCTTTTCTGACCAACATTAAAAGGGCTGTGGTGATTTTGGAAACGCAGAGTGATATGAGAATTAAATCTGGGGAACACCCAGGGAAAGGCAGACACATTTTACTTTTTCAGTTTAGTTTGAACGCAACAATCACTTACATAATAAGATAAGCTTCAAGGAGGTGAGATGGTCAAGAAAAGAAAAGATCTGATAAATAAATCCTATTGGACAAAATGAGATGGGATTTGACACTTTACTGCAAGTTAAGTACATGCAGTGAATGTTATTTAACACCTGTGTCTGTTGATGTGTTTTTGCAGTGCAGCTCCACGCAGAAGTGTGTTTTGCAGAGTGTCAACTCCAAAGAGCTGCTCTCACCTTCTTACAGGTGCACTAGGCTGATGCCCTTACTCAAACATACACTAGAAATAACTTTATAAACTGATATAGGCCTATTCTCAGAAACAACAATTTCCACCCAGTCAGGTTTTCCAAGCCTGAAGTAAACATCTTATGAATTCTGTTTATCAAAAGCTTAATGTTAGCAGAACATTTTTGTGATTTGAGTTAATTCATATACCTTCTGTCCAAAAAAAGGCATAGTTATTATTGCTTTAATTACATCATTATCACAATTCTTTTTTTTTTCTTTTTCAGGATGAGAGCATGGTCAGTTTTATCAAAGGAGGGATCAAAGTACGAAACAGTTACCTGATTTACAGGTAAGTAATTAATGAAAAGAAGAAGGCTAATAGAAGTGAGCTGTGAAAAAGGAAATCTCATTGTCTTTCACTTCTGAAAATTGATTAGAACTAATTAGAAATGCTTTGGTCTTTACCAGAATTGGTTAGATACTACTTACAGTTTCAGATAAACAGGAAGACTTAAAACCAATAAAATAACACATAAAAAGAAAAAAATAATGGAAAATAAATGACAAAATATCAAATAGACTGCTATTGTGCTGAAAGTATCAAATAGGAACAGAAGACTCCATGTTATTCCATCCTATCATGTAATGTCAAATTATAAGAATGGTTTAGTTAAAATTTAACACAGTTATCAATCTTCCCAGGAATGGATGTCTTTGCAAGTTCACCACATGGTCAGACTGCAAAATATTCAGGGAAACAGCAAAAATTGCAATGAGCTACATCTCAGACTCCTTAATATGTAAAATGTTAAAATTCATGTCAGTTCAGTCAAAAAAAGACTCGACCATTAGGACTTGTTTGAAAATGTTGCAGGCGTCTTCTGTCTAAAAAGAACATGGCAGCACGGTTTAGGTTTGCAAAGTTTCATCTGAGAAAAAAAACACAAGACATCTGGACCAATGTCCTTTGGACAGACAACATCAAAATACAGATGTGTGCATGTGTGGAGAAAACCAAACATACCAGCATGAACACCTAATTCTAACTGTCAAGCAAAGTGGTGGAAGGCTTGTTTCCACCTGGATGAACTTGACACCTTGCAGTCATTGAATGGAGCACGAATTCCTCTGGATACAAAGTAGTCTAGAGTCATATGTGTGGTCATGTGACAGCTAAAACTTGGCTGAAACTAGGTCATTACACAGAACAATAAACGACTGAAAAAGAGAAGAATCAAGCTGTTAAATTGGTCCAGTAAAGTCCAGACCCCAACCTGCTTAAAATGCTGTGGATGAGACCTGAAGAGAGCTGTGCAAAAACAGGTGAAGCAGCATTTTAATGATGGGAGACTGCTAAGTCATGCACTTTAATACAAAAAAACTACTTCAAGTGTATGTTGTCTTTCCAGTGGTACAGTTTTGTATGTCCTGTGTTGTACATCTGAAGTTGTTTTTTACTTATTATGAGATGAAAATGAGATGATTTTTTTAACGTTTATTAATTTCTTTCTGACTTAATGTTCTGAAACATAAATGTTTAGCATTTAAAGAAGCTGTAGCTACTCTCTGCTCCATGAATGAACATTATGCATTTGGAAATGTTAAAGGCCCATTCCACCTCTTTTAAATTAGAAGTATTCTTTGTGAGGCATTCTGGATGAAGCGATTTATAACGTCTTTAATTGTGTTAGATGATCCTTTTTTGAAATATGAAAAACCAGAAGTGCAAAAATCAAAAACAGTTGCAGGAGACGAGTTGTCCAGTCTGGTACTCGTGATTGACCAATCCTCCTGTATTTGTTTCTATATAACCTTAAATTGTGTCTATATAACCTTAGAACAAGGTTAGTAATGGCCACTTTTTTACCATTCTGCAAAGCAATGCAGAAATAAATACAAGTAGACAGAAGTAAATGTAAAATTAAATGAATGTGGAAATGAATTAATAAATACTAATGAAACTAATGCATCTAGAAATGAGTTAATTTGATAAATAAGTATAGATATTAACAGACATTTGGGTTAACAGTTTAAAACTATATCATTACGGCTGTCAGTCAGAATATTTAACTGCAATTAATCATGTGAGTGTCCTGAGTTAACTTTTGATTAATCACAGATTTGATAGTTTCTAAATGTCCCAGAAAAGGATATTTATCATAATTTTGATACTCCTGTAAGCAGTTACTACTAAGGCACTTAATGACTAGCTACATTTGCACATACCACAAAGATCTACTGCTTACAGCATTGAATTGTTAGATTTTTTTATTGGCACGGGATTCGAAGATGTGCGCTGTAAAATAAAAATACTTCTGTTTTCTCCTCCAGAGATCTACATTCCTTCATAAAATCTCACAACTTTCTGAAAGGACCGAGCCACATCCACTTAGAGGGAGGCATATCATTTGGAGTAGGGGCGTTTAACTTGGTACGTCACACGGTAGTTTACACACCACCTGTCCCTTCAAGTAGACTGTAGATTTGATGGAGTTTTCTGTACTGGCAGACTCTGTCTCTGTTCCCCCCACGGATACTCAAAGTGTTGGAGTTTGCAGGATTCTCTGGAGACAAGGTGAAATACAGAAAGATATCCTTTCCTGTGTCTTTACTCAATAACTGACAGTAATGTAAATGTTTTCTATGTTTTGTGTGTTTTAGGAATATGGTCTGTCTCTGCTATGTGATGGAGCAACAGGGATGAACTTGCGCTCCATGCTGTGTGCCCTGCTGCTGCTCTGCTACTACACCTTCCTCACATTCATACTGGGTATTGCTGCACATGCACGTCAGAAACCGTCTCTGTATTTCACATTTTTATGCACCAGGATGTTTCTGATCATACTTCTGTTTTTATCCCTTCAGGAACAGGTGAAGGAGAGGTGGTTGAGGCTGAAAGGCTGCTGAAACCTTTCCGACTCCGCTACCCTAACGTGAGTAACAACATAAAGAGCCCAGTTATTGATTCATAAGACTTTGTGTTTTGTTGGGAGTGAAGATGTAAATTGTTTGTGTGCTTACCTCCTGCTGATGTGGCCCTTATAAAATATGAAAACAGGAACAACTTCAGTGTTCTGTTAAACACACTGAGTGCTTTGCCGGCATGTCAGTAGTTATCTCAGTAGCTTTAATGGACCAAGTTGTTACTGTATCGTCAAACTTAGCATGCAGATAAAATGAATCATCAGTGTTGCTTTACCAGCAAGTGTTGTAAAATAAAATCTCATTTGTTTGTTCTACTGCTTACATGATCTGTTCTCCAGTTTTGTGAAGAAATGGATAAGTATGTGTATATATTCATGAACTAGTGCTTGAAGTTTCTTTATGTTTTTTTATTCTTTGAACCACAGTGAGCAAACAGACTGAATGAAGACTCTACCTCTGCTTATAGATTTTTTTGTTTTAATTGGTCGTTTCTATTCTTTTATTTATTCATATTTTATTGTTTGGGTTTTTTGTTATTTCTGAGCTGTTCAGACTTTAAAGAAAAAGTTTTTCCACCTCTGTAGTATCACAAATGCTCTGAGATCCAACTTTAATATCTGTATCCAGTTTACATTTTTTTGTTTAAATGCCCTACCAGAAGCTGCAGCCTGCATGTTTTTATTTGTGGTTACATTTAGAAATTATTCAAATTATTTCGAAGGCCAAATTGACTTTAAATGGTAACACTGTGGAAGATATTTTTAGCTTACTACTACATTTGCCATTTTCCACTCCTATTACCTCTGACATATGATTGTAAACATATTGTCATCATATAAGAATAATAGTGTTTCCCCCAGGTGTTTGGCATTGGAGTGGCGGGCAGCCAATGGGATTTGGGAGAGGGGTGGGGACCATTGTGGGAGGTTTGGGATTGTCACATTGGTGTGCTCTGTAATATAAGGGTAAGCAAGGCAAGGCAAGTTTATTTGTATAGCACATTTCATGTACATGACAATTCAAGGTGCTTAACATACAAACATTGGAAACATTACAGCAAGAGAGGAATAAAAAGAATTAAAAACAAAAATAAAATCACAAAATGAGAAAATTAAAGAAAGAAAGAAACCCTCAGAAAAAAATCAATCGTCATAAAAGGCTGCAAATAAAAAGGTTTTTAACCCTGATTTAAAACCGCTGACAGTGTCAGCAGACCTGCAGCTTTCTGGGAGTTTGTTCCACATGTGTGGAGCATAAAAACTGAACGCTGCCTCAGTGTTTGGTTCTGACTCTGGGAACTGAAAGTAGACCTGACCCAGATGATCTGAGGGATCTGGTTGGTTCATAACGAACCAGAAGTTCCTGAATATATTTTGGCCCTAAACCATTCAGTGCTTTGCAAACTAACAGCAGGATTTTGAAGTCGATTCTTTGACAAACAGGAAGCCAGTGTAAAGATCTGAGGACTGGGGTTATATGATCCACTTTCCTGGTCTTAGTGAGGACTCGAGCAGCAGCATTTTGGACTAACTGCAGCCGTCTGATGGACTTTTTAGGGAGACTTTTTAGGGAATTCAGTTGTATAGGTATTTCTTTTTCAAATTTAATAATTAGAAATGTTTATTTATTGTTCATATTGATAAATGTATTTGAAAAATTCATGTCATTTTTTTAGATATATAGGCAACAATAATAATATAAAACAAGAAAAATAAAATCTCCAAATGATTAAAACTGTAAACGTGTAACTGAGGCTAAATATTGTTAAAACCTCACATATTTTTCTCCAGAAAATTCAGGTTGTTCATTGAATATAAACATCTTGATAATATATTTGCATTTTAGCACTTAAACGGGGTGTTTTGTTATGTATAGATGATAATGCAGTTATTTTACTGGTCTGGCCCGCTAGAGATTGACTTGTGCTCAAAGTGGCCCCTGAACTTAAACGAGTTTGACACCCCTGACATATAGGGCTCTGCTTTGTGCCACTTATTCCTCTGATCGATCTAACGTTTGTCATGTCTGAAAGAAGTTAGGAGGTGAAAACGATGGAGACTGTTTAACTTTGTGACAGTGTCATGTGGCCTGTGGGAAGTTACAGGGTTAGCAGCCGTACTTGTGGCCAAAGGTTACACGGTATCCAGTTAAAGCACAAACCCTCCATCTTTACCAGAGAGGGTTATCAGACCCTGTATAGAAATGTCTGAGGGTCTATCCATTCATTCAGTCAGTTATTTATCTGAATAATATTTATTTAACTCATGGATCTCTCTTCACGTTGGAACAAATTCTTTGAGCAATGCTGGTGATGCATGGCACATCGGCAACCATTTGTTGGTGCGTAAGAAATGTCCGTCTTGTGTGGGTGTGACGCATGGGCGAGCAGTCAGGAAACCCTCATACAGTCTGATTTGATGGGTGTCTGACACCGAACCAACACAAACATATTCATGTGAATGATTAGCATCTTAGGCAATAGCTTCACTCTTAACTTTAATCTAATTGTTTTTTTATGGGGCCATGCATAATGAATGTACTATAGCCTATAGCCATAAATATACTGGATTTAGTGAGGTGCTAAGGTAAGGCAAGTTTTTTTGTAAAGCACGTTTCATGCACAAGTCAATTCAACATGCTAATTATTTGTAGTCCTGATCCTGCTGTACCTCTGCTGGATCAGTAGAGCTTCCTCTAGGCATACCTACAGCCACAGGACATCCAGAGCATCGGATATCCTGAGGGGCCACTTCTTCAGCCTTCTGTCAGTGGGGGGTAGACCCCCACCTGCTTTCAGCTTTCTGTCTTCTTGCTGTTTGGCTAATACAAGAAAATAAAGTTAAATGTCTATATGCACCAATGTGTCAAGACTTACAAATACATACAAACATTGTGGTCTTGCCTTAATATTCATGTTCTCACAGAGGTCAGAATACCGGTTTTAGACCCCCTGCATGCAAACATTCCTGTTTTAGGGAAACCTGCATCCTCCATAATCATACTAACCTATCTGGATCCGATATTTATACTTTATCTTTGTTTGCTGCCCAGAACATTTGACCCCTGCTGGGTTTCACTTGGAAAGGTAAACTGCAAAAGCAAGAGGCTGAGCATTATCACAACCTTCAAAGCGACAAACTGTGCCACAGTCGGGTTGCTCTACCCTCAGCAAGAAGTTAACACCGTTTTCAAAACTGCAGGAATAATGACTGGAATGGATCAGAATTCATGTTTATTGATTACTTCACCAAATGTCTGGAATATTACATCACAATATTATGTATAGAACCGTATAGCACTTTCATTTCTAAGTATCTTACATGGAAAACT